>PVKE010050628.1:0-10889 GCA_004027555.1 Craseonycteris thonglongyai
CATCCATGGTCTTCTTTAGGCCTTACCACTTGAGACTTTGATGAAGTAAGGTCAGGAGGCTTCTGTTTTCAGTTTTGAAACTTCACTGTATAGACTCTTTTTTTCTTAGTACTAAATTTGTAATTTTTACACAGTACTCTTTTAGTTGGTTTTGAAATTGAATAACCATGGGTTTGGGTTCTGGTTCTTTTTTTTTCCCACCTGGATTTTGGACAAAGTTCTACTTGTCTCAATATTCTTATCTATAAAATGTGGAAAAGAAAAAAAAACATATTCTGATTGTAGTTACTTCTACAGCATAGAATTCAGGGTCATGGAGTTTATATACTTCATAAGGTCGGGGGGGGGACATTAGTATTATAGATCATTTTTTTACCATCTTTTTGTTATTTTATGTGGTTACTAAAATAACCACATAAAATAATTGGACTACATAAAAAGAAATATGTAGCTAAAACACAATAATCAAAGTTGAACAAAATAATCACAAAGGTAATATCTATAATATAAAAAAAGTTTATAATTTATTCACACACTACAAACACATACATGTGTGCACACATACATACACAATCCAATGGGGGGAATGGGTGATATATAAACAGACATTTGACAGAGAATAAATCTAAATGGACAACAGATGTTTAACAAAAGGCTCAAATCTACTAGTACTTTCAGAAAAGTGAATGAAAGTGACAGTGACGTACCACATTTCACCTATGAGCCCGGGGGGGGAATTTTTTTCTATAGTAGAGCTATTCATAGAACTTATTGCCAGTGTAAATGTGAAAAGGGGTATACTGCTATGCATTACTAGAAGTTTGAAGTATTTCAGCCTTTATAGATAGCAGTCAGTTAAGCACTTGCTTTGCAGCCCTAGGGACAGAGGATCGAATCCTGGCCCCCCTGGTCTGTGCAGACCCATATACTGAACTGAGGTGTGCCTCCCATGAGGGAGACCCCCAGCCCAGTTCCTACCCTGCATGGCCCCTGCCCACCCATGTGGAATGAAAACTGATGATGTACAACTATGGAGACTGCTCTGGGCCCTCCCCCTTTTCTCTGTCTCTCTCTGTCTCTGTATCTCTCTCTGTCAAAAACAATAAAGTAAATCTTTTTTAAAAATAAAAGAATGCTTAAAACTATAAATACTCTTTAACACAGCAATTGCGTTGTTGGTGATCTAGCCTACTGAGTGATATATCAAGAAGCAGAAACTGCACATAAAATCATACTTTTGGAGAGAGAGAAAGAAATCTCAGTATCTAAAATTTCTGTATATGTATATATGTCAGTGTAGACTATAGAATCATGTGAGTACAAGGAAAATTGCAGGTTGAATCACTGGATTCATGGAAGTGATCCATACTAAGTAACTAATATTGGTTATCCTGGCAGTGGGTGCGGGAACTAATATAATGGATACAGAGAGAGGAATTACCGGGAAATCTAAGTCCAAAGAAAAAAAATATACTGACTTTTAAAATCTATGATCATATTTATATATTTAAGTAAAACATGAATGTGGTAACTGTCTCTAAAATATATAAGGCTTTTTAATAGCGATCTTATTTTTAAAATTGAGATCAGGAGATGCCAGGATGGCTCAGCAGGTTGAGTGCTCCTCTTGCAGCCCTTGGGTCTGAGGATTGTATCCTGGCCTGGCCCTTGCAGACCCATATGCTGAACTGGGTTGTACCCCCAGTTTGGTTCCCACCGGGGTGAGTTTCCCATTGGGAGGCCCCCAGTTCAGCTCCCACCCCCAGCGTGCTTTCCATGTAGGAGGCCCCCAACTTGCAGAGGTGCACCTCGCATGCTGGAGGCCCTGAGTCCAGTTCCTGGCCTGTGCAGCCCTGCACCCACTTGTGGAGTGAAACTATATTGAAAACTAATGACATGCAACTATGGAGACTGCTCTGGGTTCCCCACCTTCTTCCTTTCTCTCTCTCTCTTTTTTTTTTCTCTCTCTCTCTCTGTCAACAACAATAAAAATAAATCTTTTTTTAAAAAATTCAGATCAATGTAGTATAAAAATAATTAAAAAGTATCATATAAGATATAGATGATTGTCAAGGGGAAATTCATTATAAGTGGGTGAAAGCTCAAGAATACTTGGACATAATTTTTCACAATGCCATCTAGTATTCTGTGAACGTCAAAGATCAGTACAAACTATCTAAAAATTTTTTGATAAAAGTTTTGAAGAGGGGTGCCAGGATAGCTCAGCCTTGCAATCACAAGGTCCGGGGATCAAATTCCGGTCCCAGCCCATGCAAATCCATATGCTGAACTGCAGCACAACTGGTAACCACCAGGATGGTGGCAAAGGTTCTTGCCTTCCATGCAGAAGGCCTCCAGATCAGTTCCCAACCCACATCCACCTGTGTGGAGTGAAAACAATGTCACAACTAATGATGTACAACTGTGGAGACCGCTCTGGGCCTTCCCCTTTCTCTCTGTCTCTCTGTCACCTGCTCTCAAACAAAAAAATAAAACTTTTCTTAAAAAGTTTTGAAGAAAAGTACCATTAAATATTTTGGTCAAATGTCTGAAATTTAAAATCTTTAATAAATGAGTTTTTGCAGCAGAAATGTAGTGGCATTTATAGTACTTATTTAAAATAAATGATTCATAAATTGCTTATAATGATGCAATTAAAATGGTAACAGGAATTTTAATAATAAGCTTTAGGTTGAATCAGGCCTGGGGTTAATCTCAGATTTCCTGGGCAATCACAAAAAGATGTATTTTTAGTCTTTGTATCTGAATTCATTGCCTTTAGATATGAGAGAAATAAAACTGAGACAAAACTTGAGCTGTAGAATGATTTACCTTTGAATTACCGTATTTTCCGGCATATAAGACGACCGGGCGTATAAGACGACCCCCTAATTTTACAGTTAAAACATAGGTTTAGGCCTATATTCGCTGTATAAGACTACAGCCTAAACCTATGTTTTAACTGTAAAATTAGGGGGTCGTCTTATACGCCCGGTCGTCTTATATGCCGGAAAATACGGGTATATGCCCCAGGTTGGTGAAAATATTTTTTTAATGGTACTGAGAACATCCCCAGAGCCTTTTAAATGCAATAACATGTACTTTTTTTAAAAGCATGTACTTTGAACCTGTGGAATAGAAAGACAGGAGTATTGAGGAACAAAATTAAACTATGAATTAGGGGGATAGAAGTTAAAAATCTAAAATGTACTCAGAAATGTCTCATCTCTAAAATTAAAAAAAATAATAATAAGATTTGGTTTCCATAATTTGTATTCAACTATCCTATGTTGAATAGTCCCTCTTTGTTTGCTATACCTCCCTTTTGGACTGTAATTATTTAAAAGGGTATAAAACATGATGGGAGGTCAAGACACGTCTTCCCCACTGCTCTGCTGTAACCCAACTGTCCACTCCTGCCTGACTTGAAATTCTCTAAATTGGAATCATCAGTTTCCCTCCAGAGACTACCCACCACATTTATTAGATAGTCAAAACCATTTCCTGATTGATTCCTAAATTTGCTCACTGTCACCTTGAAGGTTCTTCTAATTAGACATTATGACTTGTACATTTATGAAAAGAGAAAAGGTACCCCTCCCCCCATTCAGAACAGCCAGTACTACCTACAGCCAGCTTTCCAATGGCATATTAGCTTGTCCAAATCAAGTGGTCCTTTGAAGTCACAGGACAGACCATGAGGATGAATAGGTAATGGGTATCTTCTGTACTTTTCTCTGTAGCCAGTGGAGAATGGATAGGGAGAGGTGTTCAAATACTGCTATGTAAAACTGCCACACACACACACACACACACACACACACACACAAAATCCACAAAACATTTTACTTACCTTCTGAAGGTTTTACGATGCATTGTAATCATTAACCAGTCTTTTACTATTAAACCTAAATGGCCAGTTGAGACAAATACTTCTGAGACTGTCCTACTGCTGATTAAAACTGGGGGTGTCAGGTATTGGGGATAATATTCATTTCACCTTCTGAGTTTCTGGGCAGATTTGGTGCCTTCGTGTCCACTGCTTTGATGACACCCACAGCAACTGTCTGTCTCACATCACAAACAGCAAAATAGCCCAGTGGAGGGTTGTCAGAGAAGCTCTCGACACACATGAGCTTGCAGGAACCATATCAACAATGGTAGTATCACCAGATTTCAAAAACTTCAGGCCACATTCCAGCTTTTTCTCAGAACAATGATCTATCTTCTCCTTCAACTCAACCAATTTGCAAGCAGTGTGAGCTGTGTGACAATAGAATACAGGTGCATATCAAGCACTGGTATGGCCCGGATGACTCAGGATAAATCACCTGAGTCATGAAACCAGCTGCTTCCATTGGTGGGTCATTTATGCTGTCACCAACTACATCGGTGTGATGAACACCTTTGGCAGACAGTCATAACATTGAAGCCCACATTGTCTCCAGGAGAAGCTTAACTCAAAGTTTCACGGTGCATTTCGGCAGATGTGACTTCAGTTGTAATATTGGCTGGGGCAAAGTTGACCACCATGCCAGATTTGAGAACACCAGTCTCCACCAGCCCACAGGGACAGTACTAATGCCACCCGTTTTTTAGATGTCCTGGAGAGGCAGATGCAAGGGCTTATCAGTTAGGCTAGTTGGTGATAGGATGCAAGATGCAATCCAGAGATTCAAGCAGCATGGTTCCACTGGTATTACCATCTTTACAGGTGACTTTCCATCCCTTAAACCAAGGTAGTTAGCACTTGGCTCTAGCATATGGTCACCATTCCAACCTGAATCGGCACAACAGCTACTGAGTCAAGGTTGTAGTCAATTTTTTAAATGTAGGTGCTGACTTCCTTAATGATTTTCTCATATTTTTTCTGACTGTAAGGTGGTTCATTGAAGTCCATTTTTTTTTAACACCAACAATTGGTTGTTTTACACCCAGTGTGTAAGCCAGAGGGCACGCTCACGAGTCTGTCCATTCTTGCATATACCTGCTTCAAATTCCCTAACACCAGCAGCAACAGTCACATCACAGTCAGCCTGAGATGTGCCTGTAATCATGTTTCTGGTAAAGTCTCTGTGTCCTGGGACATCAATGATGGTCACATAATACTTGCTGGTCTAGAATTTCCACAGGGAGATGTCAATGGTGATACCATGCTCATGATCAATATTCAGTTTATCCAAGACCCAGGCATATTTGCAGAAGCCCTTTCCATCTCAGCAACCTCCTTCTCAAATTTTCCAGTGGTTCTTTTGTCAATCCCACCACATGTGTAGATCAGATGGCCAGTAGTGGTAGACTTGCCAGAATTGACATGTCCAATGACGACAATGTTTATATGTGCCTTTTCCTTTCCTGTTTTGGATTATATTTAGTGATAGTCTTCTCTACTTGCTGTGTTCTGGCAGAAAGCCTGTTGTGGAAAAAAAAATCTGCTGTGCTTTCTTCAAGTGAGCCTCCAGTAGGTAATCTTCACTACTTAGTTATTTCCTTTTGGGAGTTCATCTTTTGGAAGCAGCAACTCTCCTACAATGTAACAGATCTGCGGAGCCCTAGAATTGAGGGACCAGAACTCACTGCACTTAATCAAAAGTCAACTTTATATTTCCCACGCCTTTCAGTGGGACTCGGTATTTCCCTGACCTTGGAAAAATTTAGGGCAAGTTCTACAACTTTGCCTCTCAAAAAATTGTTGGCACTTCTAGGCAAAAACAGTCTTTGTTTAGTAACTGATACGTTCAATCCAATGAAGTAGTCAAAAACTGTCTCATTTCAAACTGTACATATGGTCAGCCTAGTCTCACTGGGCTAAATTCAAGGTGTCAGTAGGGTGACCATATGTACCATTCGAAATGGGACGGTTACACTCTTTTCTGTCACATTTAAAACAATACGACTGGTCAGCCTACAAAGTTAAGCTTCCTTTCCCTAAGTTTGGACCTTCTAGGAAAGGGAGAGGAGACATGGCCAGTTTCTTCTCTTCAGTTAGACCACTAATTGGATTTTTTTTTTTTTTTTTACCATCAGAGGCATGTGTTTTGAAGGAGAAATAGGAAACAGGAAAGTTTCTCTTTACTGATGCTATTTCTCATTGAGCAACTTCACTGGGTCTTCTTGGAGACCAATCACAGGTAATCTCTTACCTGCATTCTTTTTCTGAATAAAAAGCAATTCTTATAGGTGGTCACTCATCACTTTTTCTGTAGCCCTAGGATCTGGCATGTCTCCCCACTTTCTGTTTCCTCAGTCCTCACATCCCTCCGGGCAGCACCTTGAGCAGGGGGAATGCAATGCCATAGCTGGAAAGAAGTCTACAGGCAACATATAATACCTCTGCCTTTCGAGAGGATAATTCAAGACCCACACTGGACACAACTCCCCTGTAGGCTTCTCTAACCTCTAAGCTCCTTGCACATTTGCATACTTATTTGGAAGAGTAATTTAAGTATCATAAAATGGGGTTTTGTCCTTTTTTTTTTTTTTTACAAGTCATGTAGGTGACCTCATATTTCCTGTTGCAATGTAGCATTTATTATCTTGTATACTTAGCCAGAACAGAACCTAAAATAATACATTTAAACAACTTATTACCCTTGCTTTATAAACAGATTTCTCAGTTAAATTTTAGTACCTGTTGATTATGCTTTCATGTCTATATGTAAGGCATTTCAGTATGTTTTGAAAGGTTTTTTATTATTATTATTATTATTATTATTATTAAACTTAGCCTTCAGATTACACTGTTCTGCATTTTTTACTATATTTTGTTCATAAAGTTACAAGTAACCATTGAGGCAACTAATTTAATCTCAATTAGATCAGTAGTTTTTATAATTGTTTTCCATAGGTACCTTTCTTCTCTATTTAGCTGCTAGCAATCAATAGGGCTTTTGATATTATGGCTAATTACCTTTCATCCCATTTACCTGGAAATAATAAAGAAAATAGGACAAGTTATAAAATATAGCAAGGCATTTTTAGTTTACAGATTTTTCAATTCTTTTTCTTTGCAACAGGTAAAGGGGAAGAAACGCAGCACAGAAAATTCTTGAGTCTCTTGGTAATGGAATTATGGGCCTACCATGGTTGGGCATTATGTTCAAGTTCTGGACGTTTGGGGTAGAGGAGGGGGTTAACAGGGCAGGGAGCACAGACTACCTAGGATGGATTGCCCCTAGTAATGATACTCCTCCCCAGGAGTTCCATCCTTTGTCTTAATTCTTTCTCCCCATCTCATTCCCCTAAGTGCCACCAAGTGGCCAGAGATCTGGAGAACTAGCAGCCTGTGTCTCAAATTGTTTTTTTGTGGGTTTTTTTTGACAGAGACAGAGAGAAGGGTGTTGGGGGGCAGAGTAGTCTTCACAGTGGCACATCATTAGTTTTCTACATAGTTTCATTCCACAGATGGGCACGGGGCTGCGCAGGGCAGGAACCGACTGGGGGCTTCCCATATGGGAAGCATGCCCAGGGCAGGAGCTGAACTGGGGGCCTCCCACGTAGGAGGTTCGGCCCTGTGAGAGCCAAACTGGTGGCACACCCCAGCTCAGCACATGGATCCACAGAGGCCACAGTCAGGATTCAATCCTTGGACCCCAGGGCTGCAAGACAAGTGCTCAAGACAAGGGCTCAACCTCCTGAGCCATCCTGGCATCCCCTCAAATTCTTTAAGTATGGGCTACCTTGGAGTGTTGTGTTCCTCCCTGAGTGTGGGTAACTTTGAAAAATGAGCAAACTTGGAATTAAACAGAGACAGGTATCATTTGTCTTAAACTTACTTCCAATACTTATTGGGTTCTTCCTAATTACTTTTAGACTTCAGCCACAGGAAAAAAAATTTTTCCATGGTGGTTAACTGAATTCATGGTTCTCATATTTTGCTGCACATTAGAATCACCTGGGAAGCTTCTAAAAATTCCAGCACCCAAAGCATATCCAAAACCAATTAAAGCACAACCCCTGGTAGTGGAGCTCAGACATCAGTATATATTTTTTTTAACTCACCGAGTGTTTCCAATACAGAGCCAGATTTGAGAACCAGAGCTGCAGTGTAAATTACCCTGGGCCACATTGGAAATAAAGGAAGAATGCACAGGAAAGTTCTTCCTAGCTCTTAGAGATGACAGTCAACTTTACAAGAGAATGCTGCTTTCAAATATCCAACAAAGGAAAATCAATCTTTATAAAATAAGGGGTATATAATTTACATAAAAATATCTCCTTTCTTAAAGACGGTTCACCAAAGACTCTTTAAAAGAACATTATCTTAATAAGTGCAAATATTCATTAGATGTGCAGAAGTAATATGCAATGTTTTAGGGAAATATTCCTATTCTACTATTACCTCAACCAAACATGTACTGCTATCTCCCAAAAATTAGATTACTCTCCTGCCTTCAACAATTCTTTCAATAATGAAACATTCACTGTTCCCTGGTCTTAACCTCAAAAATGTGTTTGTCTTTGTTATTTTATTTATAATTCTTATTTAATAAAGTCCTAAATACATCCCTTTCTTTTTTGATTAAATTTATTCAAATTACATTATATGAATTTCAGGTGTGCAGCCACTTAATATCTCATTCATATATTTCATTGTGTGCTCACCATCTAAAGTCTAGTCTCCTGAGCATCTCTTTCAAATGATTCTTGTTTTTTATTTCTATATTACCATCTTAATATAGGCCCCCTTTTATCCCATGATTATTACTAGAGCCTCCTAACATGTCTCCCTTCTTTCCATATCACTTAATTTTTATTTTAAATATACATATATATACTACTTCTATGATGTCCTCTTCTCAAAAGTCTTCAGAGATTTCCAATTATGTTTAGAATAAAATTTACACTTATTTGCCTGCCCTACTAACCCTTTTACAATTTGATTTTACGTTCATATCTTCCACATCTCCCTTGCAGAAGATGTTAGATTTCATCCATCCACTTCTATGACTTTTTTGTAATTATTTTCTGTGAAAAATGTTCTCCTCACTCTGTTCTTCCTATTTTTATTTTATTCTCTTTTAAACCTCAAATCCACTGTCCTCCAAAAAGTCTTCTGGGCTAGCTTAACACTGCTATCTACAAAATACGTGTTCAATAAACATTTAATGAGTACAACATTTCATAAGGAATACATACAAATACCACCAGTATCTGTCATGGTGTCTGTATAAATAATTTCTGTTCTTTAATCTTGCCTACAGGTAGAGGTCTAAGTAAATTCTCCTCATGAAATATTTGGGGTAAGAAAAGAAAGCTTAAGCCATAAAACCTACTCATTTTACCCATACCTTGTGCATTTGTGTTCCTATGTAAAAGGCATAATCGTCTAAGGGTAGAAAAAAAATCTTCTGCTAATTTCTGTCTCTGTACTAGAAAATTAATTATTTATCAGAGTAATACACCTAAACTTGCCTAACTCTTAGTGACATAAATAAATCCTATCATTGAAAACTGTGTATTTGAGGCTTGTGCTTTCATTTCAGTTGATAAAGCATCTTCATTTTAAAAGACCATTTTCATTAAAAGAATTCTTTTAGAAGCTTTCCAGATGTGTTATGATTTGTAGATGCCAATGAGAGAAACATTTGAGTAGATATTAATATTTCCTAGAATCACAGAGTAAAACTTTTTGTACAGTGATATGAAGAATTTTACAAGTAAATGTACAATATATACCATTTTACTTTCATTTTCAGAGTTTGTTCAGAAGTTGTTAGACCTGCAAATAGGCATCTGACTTTTTCCCAAACATTCATTTCCTGGGAATAAATTTATATATTTAACTCACTGCAGTTTTGAAGATCTAAGATGTATTCTAATGAATCAGTGAATCTTAAATACAAAGTAGAAATTCTATAGGAACTATTTTTTTCATGTAATATTCCTCATGTATATTTCATCCACTATATGGTAGTAAGTAAGCAGTTTATTGGTCAAACCAGTTAAGGTCAGAGGTCTACTCTACCTGGATTTAAATACCAAGTCCATCCTTATCTAGCTGTATCCTTGGTAATAATGTATTTAACCTCAGCTTCTCAAGTTTCCTGATCCATAAAATGGGATGTTGTTATTCTTTCCTTTGGAGGATATTCACACACACACACACACACACACACACACACACCATGTGTTTTTGTGTGCGTGAGATTTTTTGGATGGAACGTGTCGGGGTTCTTTGTTTGTTTGTTTTTTCATTAAGGGATATAGACATATGTATTAACTTCTATAAACTGCTTAAAACTCTGGCAGAGAAAAACACTAAATTATTGTAAAACCATCAATTATTGGTTGGGGGAAGAGGGCGCCTAGAGCAGTACTAAACAAGAATCATCTGTCAAGACAGAAGGCCAAGAGTACAGAGCGATTGGGTGAGGAGGTCCCACTAGTCAATGAGGATAGAGCCTCCACCCAGGGTGTAGGGCCCTGCATCTGAGAATAAGAGCATGGTCTTCTGGCCAACACTCTACTCACCAGACACATAAAACAAGAATATTTAAAATCTTAATACTATTATATTTTATTGTTAAATTTAATGGGGTGACATTGGTTGGTAACAATTAGATAGTTTCCCGATGTACAACTCCACATCCCATCACCCATGCATCACATTATGTGCCCAGCTCCCAGAATCAGGTCCCCTTCCAACACCATATATCTGGTGCCACCTCCCCCACCCCCCCCAACTCTCCCGCCCCCCTCCTCCCTCCTCCTCAGGTAAACATTAAACCATTGAGTGTGTCCATAATGCTACTGCCCTCTCCCACCTCCCTCTCTCCCTCCCCCCTCCTCCCCTTCTCTCAGGCAATCACCAAGTTATTGAGTGTGTCCATAGGTCTCTGTGTCTTTGTAACTTTCAGTTTTATATTCCACCTATAAGTGAGGTCATA
>PVKE010050629.1:0-10890 GCA_004027555.1 Craseonycteris thonglongyai
ACTGTTCTTTGATTGCAGTTATGGTTTATGGTCACAGACCCCATAGTCCACACCGAAGTTATGTGACAGACGCCTGTGCCCTTGCCACATGCCATCAGTGCAAAGTAAAAACTGTCTTTATGTTTGAAATGAAATAACCTAACCTGTTCAGATTCTTACCCCAAGAGTCACATATGGAAGCATTTTAGATATTCATTGCTTTTTCGGGTCTTAGGTTGTCCTGAGTCCTTGCTACATAACATAATGGTGCTCAAACTAGCAATACTGTCATCACCTGGGAGCTTATTAAGAACGCAGACTCTTGGGTCCTCATCCCAGACCTACTGAATGAGAATCTGCAGTTTAAGATCACCAGATGGTTCTTATATACATTAAACATTTAAAAGCACTGTACTAAATGATGTTTCAGATGTTTCAGTATGCTCATCAGCACCGCTTAGAACAATGATGCTAATATAACAAATAATTCCAAATACATGTATATTTGTGTATGATTTTTTTTGCATTTCATAAAGCACTTTTACAATCATTGCCAGACTTGGGATTTCCAATGATGTTGTAAAGCAGGTAGGTGCCATTATTCTCATCTTACAGTTGAAACAATTGAAGTTCATTGTGATTAACAACATTTTTACCCAGGATGTATGCAGGGAGCCTAACACAAACTTAAGTCTTTTCTTCTTGAGCCCAGTATTCCTATGTTATTACTGGCAGAGCATGTGTTGTGAGTTTGTTTCTATCCCCAGGAGTGATGAGAGACTGTATGTAGCCATTCATACATTCCCAGTTATCACCCATCATAAGCAAGAATAAGTACCTGTAAATCAGGGGTGTCAAACTGGCGGCCCCTGAGGTAATTTTTTGTGGCCCATGATGCTCTGAAATAAAATGAAAATAGAAAAAATTGTTATGAAGAAAATAGCGCTTAGGGAAGATCGAGGCAATACCATACACACAATTCCCTTGTGAACCCCTTAACTACTGAAGACAAGTATACACGTGGCCCAGTGCCTTTCCTGGGGGCCTGTGGGCGTGTATAAATGTGCTGACTCGGTTCCGGCGACGTTTGTAAATGTGATATGGCCCGCGTGAATCTTGCCTGTTGCACAAAATGGCCCGTGTTTTAATTGAGTTTGACACCCCTGCTGTAAATGATCATCTGAACCTAGGGCTACTGTGTGTGTCTGAATTGGTGTAGAACTTTTCTTATTCTAACAGTATCAAACCTGACCTCTATCATACTAGTTCTGGATTCCAAAAGGCCCAGGATTAGCCACTATACTGTATGGCTTGATTTAGAATTAATCGTATGGATAAACTATTAAGTTTACAAATTTCTTAGTTTAAGGACTCTACTGCTCCAGAAAAATTTCCCTGGCCAGCCATTGAAACATAAACCCATATAGTCAGCACTCTGTATTATATATACTGCCTCTGGCAAGAAACTCAAAAATGCATTTGACGATAATGGAATGACTTATTAGTGACCAAGTATAATGTATAATGTAATCATTGCTCTGGGGACTTTCATGCATTGGCCCTGACATTCACAAAGGGCCTTGTGGCAGGATGAAGTCAGGAGTCAGGAATGCCAAGGAGCCACAGGTTGAAAGAATTCTCCAGGCTGTCTTAGAACCTGGTAATCTGAAGAGCCTGTGGCTATTCAAGAATCTCCTGGGCTTGTGGATGCAGGGGTCATGAAATGAAAGGGACATATTTCAGGACAGAAGTACAAGGATGGGCTAAATGTATTAAACACAGGTCTTTTGTTGCTCTACTGTGCGAATCCTGAGGGAAAAAAAAGATGCCTATTAAGACGGCTCCTACCGGTTTACTGGACTCAAGTTTAAAAACAGAGCCTAGCAGCAGTTTTTAAACAGGGGTCTCTCCCACAAACCCCAGTTCAGGGAGAAGCCCGCACTAAGCTGCCTGCCTTCTGCCCTAAACTGTCTTTCTACACTGTGTTTTTGCCATCTGAGCCAGCCCCTTGTGAAGGAGTTCCTGGAATTGTATTTCAACCAATAGGACTGAGACTTTCCCCATCTAACCAAAACTGTGCAGCTATATCCCAATTAGCATCTTCACTGACCAATCAGGGCAGCTCCATTGTGACTAATCAGGACAGTGCTTTTTTGACCAATCAAATTGTAAGGATTTAGAACCTTCATTTGCACGAGCACGGATCAATCAGGGAAGAGGGGCAAGAACTTTGGTCTCTATAAGTCAGCTTTTCTCTGGCTCTGGAAGAACCCTTTCCCTTCCCCTTGGAGACTGAGTTTCTCTGGCTATAACTGAACCACTGGGAGACATCTTGCTGGAACAGAACTGAGCAGACTGGTGCAGGGCAGAGCAGGGCAGAGCAGGGCAGAGCCTCTAATTTAATATCCTCAATTAACCTCTTTGAAAATTCATCAACATGAATTTTCAATGGGCTAGATAGGCCCTTAAGGAAATTTCAAAGTAATAAAGGAATGTGGACAACACCAAAACTTCCTTTTTTAACAAATTTTTAAAAGAGAATTATTGTTTTTGACAGAGAGAGAGAGAGAGAGAGAGAGAGAGAGACAGAGACAGAGACAGAGACAGGGACAGAGAGAAGGGGGAGGGCCCAGAGCAGTCTCCACAGTTGTAAGCCATCAGTTTTCACATTGTTTCATTACACACACAGGTGGGTAGAGGGCATCCCCAACACTAAATTTTTTCTGAACTGAGGATTGGATGTTGCAGAATATGTATATGAGAACAATAATGGGAAAAATAAATTGATGCTAACTCTCAAGTTAACCTGTGTTCTTAAAGATCACAAATCCATCTAGATTTCGGAAGACTCAATCCAAACATGCATAATTCATGGAAGGTACTTTCTTAATTATATACAATTTATATTTGGTTATTCTAAACATAAAGCATTCTCTTGGGATATTGAACACCAAATCTTATGCTCTACTGGTTCATTATTTCTTTCCTGGAATTCTGTGATCAAGATCAAATTATGACTGCATTTCTATTGCCTGCCTTCTTGTACTATATTTCTATAGCTTTCCTTCTTTATTTTCCAAAAGCCTAACATGCAAAAACTCACCAGCACAACCTCACTGATTTATGGAATCACATTTTGTAATGATGTTATTTATGCCTGTATCCTTGTTAAAATATTAAACATGGTTACTGACTTCTGTCTCACCTGCAGCCATGCTGTGGGAAAGCCTACCTTCATATCTGGCAGTGATTTTTCTCTTTGGAAGCTGACTTGTCTTATGAATTCTTATTTATCCTTTTCCCAGTTCTCTCCCAGAGGATAAAAGGGGCCCAATCTATATCAAATCAGAAAGAAAAGGAATGCTGTGGAAGTTTCTCTATAGAGCTTTTCCTTGACCAGTCAGTCCCCTGTGCGCTAGAGGAACGTGTCTGCTCAATGCAATGTGTGTGTGTTTGTCTAGTGCAGATTCTAAAACACACTTGGTCCATTAACATTTCATCACATAGCATCTCAGGGAGAGAGCTTGGTAAAGATAGTATTCATACAAAATAGTAATGATTTCCCTGACAGAAAATTGGAAAATATAGTGTTTTCATATAAAAAAAGATATTCAAAATTTCAGAGTAGACTAGAAAAAGTGAGAATACTCTGTATGAGTACTGATGCTTCAGGTTTTCATCTCTTTTGGTTTTCTAGTTAAGATGTTACTATAAGTCAGCTACTTTCATTAGAAATGAGAAAATGAAAGCTCAGAAAGGTTGGGTAGTTTGCTGAAGGTCACACAACTAGTTAGTGGTAGAGCTGGAACTCCAACTCAGAATTGCTGCTTTAAACTGGTGTACTATAGTGCCACTCACATGAGGTTCTGTGTGAAGAGTAGTCTGTAAACTTAAACTTATACAGTGTACATTGGGAACTGGAAAAACTTCTGACTCCTCTATGTTTATGCTTCCGTGCCTTTGCCCATGGCTTCACCTCCATTCTGGAATGCCTTTGCTACATGTCTCCACCTGTTGAAAACCTCCTCCTCATCTTTCAAAGTACTGCTCTAAGAAATTCTTCCCAATTCTCCCTCGTTTTCCTCATTGGCAGTAATACCTCTTGTGAGTGATACACAAATGTATATTGCTAAAAGAAATTCTAAGAATACAGAAAAGGCTGAATCCCTTCCTGACCCAATCTTAGCCTCTTTCCTGAAGTAACCATATTAATTTTGCTAGGCATTTACTTGCATTCATTCATGTACATTGAAATAAACAGGTTTTTTTTAAACATAGGTATATATTTTTCATATCATTCTGTCTTTTTGTTCGTTACTGTGATTGAGATTTTCATTTTATATTTTCTAATTGGTTTTGCTGCTGTTTGGAGAAACTATTGATATTCAATGTAGCCACATTGCTGAACTCTTAATCTTTATATTTAAAAAAAAAATTGATTCTCATGAATGTTTCTAGATTGATATTTTTACAAATAAGAATTTTTTTCAATTTTTTTTATACTTAATAGAGTGTGCCTTTGTCTTATGTCATTGAATAAGATCTCTAGTATGATGCCGAATAAGAGTGTTACTGTGGTATATCTTTAACTTGTTTCATATTAATATTTAACTGGGAATGTTACTAGTGCTATTACATTTATTCTAGGTTCCTGGCATATAGCCTCTTTCTGGTTTGGGAAGATTTTTTTGGGGGGGAGTGGTGTTTTCTGATGGGTTGTAATCAGGAATAGGTGTTGAATTTTATCAGCTGCTTTCTTTTGTTCTGTACTAGATTCTTACCTGTTGAGATTATCTTTTGGTTTAGCTTATTTCCTCTGTTAATACAGTAAATGACACAATGTTGTCTCACTCATGCTATTTTGTACCCCTCTTAATGGCCATCAGTTTTAACCGTTTTTACGTTACTTTTTTGCATGCCTGTCAGACTCCCATTTCCTGAAAACAATCCAAAGATTGCTTAAAAATCATATTACTTTCATATTGTGGATTCTCTATTAATGTTGAGTGACATATTTTTATAAATATTCATGTCTACGATGTCATCTGAGGAATGCTGTAGCCATGCAGTCAGATGTTTTTCTTAAATTTTAAATATGTGTAAACTGAAGCTCGGGTCCAAGGACTCAAACCAAATTAGGGTCAGAGCTAAGTCTCAAATTTAAGCTCTATTGCTTTAGAAGAGATTTTTTTTTTTGCCAACTCATAGATGATAATCACTCTAGTTTGTTGACATTCATCATCAGGGGCGCATTCATATTTTTCACATTTGTTGGGGAACTTGGGCAACTTAGAAATGGAGTTTTCACTATGTGAATGGTGATTCTTCCTAACTAGAGGAGAAAGGTTTAATCTGGTGGCTGACTTTTCATGGTTGGCCTCATTACTGACCAGTGGCCAGTCAACCAGCCCAGTTGAGTTGCTGATATAAATGCATGCATCAAAAAGGATTGCATTAAAAAGACCCTCACTGCTCCTGGCAGTGCCCTGCTACGGAATTCAGGTCAACTACCAGAACTTGACATTCCTCAGAATCACAAAAAGTCAAAGCTGGTTGAAGCCTCAGAGATAATCTTCACCATCTCTCTCTCTCTCTTTTTCTTGTCTTTTTTGTTTTACAGATAGGTAAAATGAAATTTACAAAAGAGATATGAATTTTACAAGTCAAGCTGTATGTTAGCAGATGTCTCAGACAATCTAGTACTACTTCTTTTGATATGGTTTTATTATTTGTTTAATCTCACAAAGAAACACCTGGCTAGACTAATCTTTGTTGCTTATTCTGCAATAGGAGACCAGTAAAATTGGATCTTGGACAAAAATTGGACATATTTTTGAACAAACTTGGAAATAAAAATGGTGACAGTGGTAATTATAAATTTAATGGGCAGCAGGAAAAAGATAAAGCCCTGGATGCTTTCCTAGCTCCAGTCACTGGGACATACTGAGCACAGAGATTGAATCATGGGTGGGGCCCTGATCTATTTCCTAATGAAGGTGTATTTGAGGTACTGTCAATTTTGAATTCATAGGCCTCATGCCACTCCATAAATAATTCATAAAATTAAACAAAATCTTTTCATTGTCCCAATATTTGTTAAAGCAAAGCAATCAGCATCTATTGAATTATACTTCATAGTAAATGTGGGTTTCATCATAGCATCAGCAAAATTGTACTATCATCATTGTCAGGATGGAAAGTAAAACCAAGTCTAGGGAACATGGTTTTCCAAGCAGAGCACTGGAAAGCAATTTTTGACAAAATGGTGAAAGCTGTTCCTACGTTTGACATATATTAAATCTCTAGATTGTCAACAAAACTACTTGCCACAAAGCTATTTAGACATACTTTTGAGGTATTTAGATAGATGTAGTCCCTGTTCTCTGAAGCCTTAGTTTTTTTGTTTGTTTGTTTTGTTTGTTTTTTAATATTTATTTTTATTGATTTTTGACAGAGAGAAACAGAGACAGAGAGAGACAGAGAGAAGGGGGAGGGCCCAGAGCAGTCTCCATAGTTGACATTAGTTTTCCATATAGTTTCACTCCACAGGCGGGCACAGGGCTGCGCAGGGCAGGAACTAGGCCGGGAGCCTCCCACATAGGCCCCGGCAAGAACTGAACTGGAGGCACACCCCAGCTCAGCATATGGGTCCACATGGGCGGGGGCCGGGATTCGATCCTCGGTCCTCGGGGCTTCAAAGCAAGCGCTTTACCCGCTGAGCCATCCCAGCTTTCCCTGAAGCCTTAGTTTTATCACACAATATATCTAGACAACTGTTTTTTTATCATTATAAGAAATAATGAGAAATGTATGTTAACAAAGTTAAAAGAAAACATCATTCTAAGACTATACATATATGTACAGAAATAGAACACTTTGGGGAATGCTGATGTGTAGCATGTGAACATCACACAGAAAGTTTGACTTGAAATAATAGGTACAGAGTATTTCCTCCAGAAAGCCATATCATCTTTCTCATTCTGGCCCCTTTTGCATTTGCAGGGCCTCCAATATTCAGCCAGTAAGTAGCACCTTTGTTGATGTTGATATGCTGTTTCATAACTGTTTTCAAGCCCTTTCATGCTTGGTCTTCTCAACAAGACTGTAAGATTCTGAAGAATATAAACATTTAAAATTTTTCTTCAGACATCTCTGCAGCCAGAAAGTGTTGGGTTAATGCATGTGTGTATGCTGATGTGGATTAATTTGTAGGAGTCAAGACAATCAGACATAAGTGTTCACCAGATTCATAAAACCAAAGCATAAGTCCCTGCTTCAAGAAACACCAGGCAACAATGAAGGCATTTAAAAAAGCCATCAACAATGTGAGGCCTTGAATGAGGCATACTCCGTAGGGATGTGGCTAGAGATTGTAAATGCTTTCTCATTAATTGAGCTTCTAAGACTTTGCTTCCTGTAACTTTTCTCTATATTAATCACCCTATCTTCCAAAACAAAACAAAAAGAAGAATTAAGGTCTTCAAACTCATACTTTCCCATGAGATTTCCATGGTTGCCTGAAACCGCCAAAAAATACCCCCTAGAGTTAACAAAGAGAATATGCCTAGCAAACAACATGCTGCCACCCTCTGGTAAGATAGTGCAGAATATTTCTCTGCTAACTCAATTAAAAGAAAAAAAGAATTATTATAATAACATTTATATTATACTTTATAGCTAACAAACACTTTCATGTGTGTTAGCTCATTTACTACTTACATGATCCTTAAGAAGTAGGCGCTACCACAATAGAGGAGAAAATTGAGGTTCAGAGAAGCTATGTAACTTTTAGAAAGTCACACAGTGTTTGCAGACGCAGGACTTAAACTTTACAAGTGAAGATACATTATGCATTAACACAAGTAAAGAGTGAACCATCATTCTATGCCTTGACAGATATTAAAACATCTGCCAAGAGATGTTTTAATCAACAGAACTGTGTGGATTCTTTCATCTGATCATCTCAAGTCACAGCCTTGGAGTGTGTGACTGACATATAACTGTCGCTTTTTGGTTCTGCAGAGTACAACAGCATCCTCATGAACTAAGTTTTGCAGGTGAGATGAAGGGGAATAGGGGTAAATCTTTCTCCTCTGTCACTCTTGAGGGCAAGATATATTTTATTCTACTCTTTATTTCTTACAGTTTTGTCATTCATTTTCAAATACAAATTGAATTAAAAAACCCAGTAGTGGCTTCCTAGTAGTCCCAAGTCCACACCACAATATCCATGGCTCCCACAGCCAGGTTCATATCCCATCACACACCCCATGCACCCTGCCTCACCACCTGACCCTCGGACGTTCCCTTTTAGGTATTAGGTATCTTTAGAAGCTCTTCCATCTGACTCTGCTTAGCAATACCTTAGTTATCTTTCAATGCCACCTTCTCTACTTATGATGCCCTGATGTCAATGCTTATTTAGTATATTCCCAGTGGAGCTTATTTCCTTCAGTTTTTAGGATAGCATATTGTTTTTCCTTTCTATTAGTCTGTCTCACTAGTTTGTCCACCTAGAGGGTAGTAAGGTTCAGAGAAGCTATGTAACTTTTAGAAAGTTTTTGTAACCTCTAACAAAATTTTGCATACATTAGGTGTTTAGTAAGTATTTGACTTATTTTATTTGTTTATTTTTTTCATGTTTTTTTTTTAATTGTATTGTTAAATTTATTGGGGTGACATTGATTGGTAACAATTTGACGTGGACTTGTACATCTGGTAACTATCTATCTAAGTATTTGACTTTAAATGAATTGTCCCAGTTCTAGAAAAACGCAGGAACCACCACCCTGATTATAAGAGCCAGGGTAAATCTTTTCATAACACGGGGAACATAGGGAGACAGATGTCGATGGTCTTTGCTTATAAAATAAACGAAGAGGCCACCTAAAGCAGGAATCCCACCTCCTCTCTTACATTTGCTCTTCTCTGTGTAGGAACAATAATTTTTAGAAAGACAACTTTTTGTAGAGTATTCTACCACCCCACCCCCTGCCCCCCATCCCTACTTGTGCATCAAATTGTCAAATTCTTGCTAACAAAAAGCATTTATGTTAGGATACCTGTTTGATTGATGGTATTTGCAAGCAGTGTATTAATCTCCAAGGTTTGTCTGATATAATGCCTAAATAATATTGGCTATAGAATAATATTTGTAAAAATATGCTAGAGTCTATGTTATGGGATAACTCTCTTTTTTAACTTTTATTTTAAAATAATTTTTAACTCAGAAAAGTTGCAAAAATCGTACAAAGAATTTCTATAGATTATTCCCATTTAATTATATTATAGTCTTCTTAGAGAGCATTTTGCTTCTAAAAAATGATTTATCAATATACATGAATATTAAAAGCATTATTTATTATAAGAAAAATTGGGAATGACCTAAAATTCCAAAATAGAGGATTCATTACAATAATTATGTCAAAATGATGAATATGTAGCTATTAAAAATCAAAATCTTTAAAAAATATTAAAGGGAATACACAACATTTTAGTTTGCTGGAGGTGCCATAACAAAATATCACAGACTGGATGGCTTAAATAATAGAAATTTATTTCTTATGGTTCTGGCCTTGACTTGCAGAAGGTTGCCTTCTCCCTGTGACCTCACATGACCTTTTCTCTATGTCTGCCTATCCCTGGTGTCCCGTCTTCTTATAAAAGAAACCAGTCATATTGGATTAGAGTCCCACCCTTATGACCTCATTTAACCTCCGGTTGCTCTTTAAAGGGCCTATCTCCAAATGCAGTCACATTGTGGGTTCGTTTCAGTATATGAATTTGGGGGGAACATACTTCAGTCCATAACACTCAAGATATCTTAAGTGAAAAAGATACATCATAAAACCATGTTTAGTGTATAATTTCAATGTTTTAAACAATTCACTCACCTATGCATAGAAAAAAGTGTGGATGTTTATGTCAAAATTTAAACAGCTGATATTTCTGAATTGTGAGATGAGTTATATTAATTTACTTCATACTTTACTATATTTTGCAATTTTTCATAATAAACTACCATTACTTTTTGTTTTTAAGATTTATTTTATTGTTTGAGAGAAGGTGAGAGAGAGAGAGAGAGAGAGAGAGAGAGAAGAGGGGAGAGGCCAGAGCAGTCTCCATAGTTGCATATCATCAGTTGTGACATGGTTTCATTCCACACAGGTGGATGTGGGGCTGCTTGGGGTAGAATGGAACTGGAGGCTCCCTCACAGAAGGTGAGAATCTTTCCTGCTGAGCCATCCCAGAGGGTAACCAGTTATGCTCCAGTTCAGCATATGGGGTTGCACGGGCTGAAGCCGGGAATTGAACCCAAGACCTCACAATTGCTGGGCAAGCACTCAACTGCTGAGGTATCCTGGCATCCTCTACCATTACTTTTATAATCAGAAAAAATTGTATTATAAGTAATACACAAAACTTTAATAGTTTGTAGGTTCTGCAACTACTATGTGAAGCAGAAAGCAGAATTATGTGTTTCAATGTATAGATCAGGGGTGGCCAACAAGTCTATCGCCTTCGACTGGTCGATTGCGAGGCGAATTTTGGTCGATCATCGATCGCTCGCAATGTCTGGGGTGGAATTCCGTGTACCATGGACTTTGAAGCGATTGTAGCTCTTATAACTCAAGCGGCGCCACTGCGGCGCCCGGCTGATTTGAAGCAGCAACTCCAGCGGCGCCAATACAGCGCCCGGCTGATTTGAAGTGTCAAATCATAACATACAATCCTAAGAAACCGACAAAATAGGGTATCAGAGTTTATACTCTAGCTGACTCGAAGACTGGCTACATTTGCTGCATTTTGCCATATTATGGATCACTCACAACAGAGCTCTTGGTCAGACCCGATTTACCTGTTTCATCAAGAATTCCGATACACTTATACAAAATGTTGTTGGAGAAAATT
>PVKE010050630.1:0-10890 GCA_004027555.1 Craseonycteris thonglongyai
TCAAATAGACAAAGACAGATTAGCAAGAGAAACATAACCAAATTTAACACATACACATATACGAGAACCTCACATACAGGACAGTCAGAGACCCCACCTGCAGGAGAGGTTCAGAGATAGAAAGGGGACAGAGGCACATAAGACATCCTGACATAGGATGACATAGGGGTGAGGTAAAGCACCTTGAGGCCTTCAAAGGGTCATTGCAGGAGGATAAGGACAGAATTTAGTAAACAGAAGTTTGCTTGCCCAACAGATAGGTCAAAAAAAGTTATCTCTGAGACTGTCTTATGCGCAAGGCCCCCAACTCAAGTTCTTCTAGGCAGCTAAAGGGAGGGGCAAGAGTTTCTCCTGAGCCAGCAGCCCAAATTGCTTTTGGCTCAAGGTAATCTATGTACCACAGCGGCACATTTTGGAGTGGCTTGTTCTAAGCCCTCACAGCTCAAATGTTTATATATTTGATTCCAACCCAGGAAAATGCTCTTTTCTCTTACAAACACAGACTAGATTAAAAAGCAAAAACCATAAAGGAACAAAACAACAACAACAAAACAAATAACAGAAAACCTAGTTTGCAAATGTGGACAGTATGGAGACAGGGGTTAAATGATATGAGGGACAGCAAAGGATTTTCATCTTTAAGGGCCAATTCTGACCACCGGACAGCAACTGCCTGGAATGCTGTGCTGGGAACTGTGAGGCTGCAATGAAGTTTAATGAGGAAAGTGCTGCACCAGATTAGTGACACCTGTCACAGGCACTGGGACAGAGGACCACAACGTACTTATTCACAAGGGCCAACTTCCAACTGTGTCCACAAATCCACACTTACTCTCTACTAATGAATATAAAATATCTTAATGGGAGTGCTAATCTATTACCAAAAGCTGGCCTGTTTTTAGAGCACATATTTTTATTTAATATAGCTGACTGCAAGAATAAACCATAGCTATAGAGCTTCTGAAGTTTTGCCTAAACAACCCCTATCCTAGTCAAGTTTGACCCTCTTTCCCTTCCCTTTGCCTTCACTTCTGTTTCTATGACCTTGGTAACTGCCACTAATTGAGACGCTTCTGCCAGAAGGTACAAGGGCAAGTGCATGAATCAGTAGTAGGTGATGGCAACGGTCCAGAAACACAGATGCCAAAAGTTCACATCCTTTATTTGTCATTCTTTACAATGAGAAGTTTAATGACTGCAAATCACTCTAGCCCTGCTTTCACGGTTCACGCAATCACCAAACTGGAATCCCAGCCAAAAAAGAAAAAAAAGAAAAAAAGAAAGAAAAATCCAATGTTTCTTCTTTTTCTGTTCCCCTTCTATTTTTAGCACATGCCTGGGTGTGTTTAACTTTGCGCTACAATTGTAATGAGAAACAGACATATGCAGACAGACTCAGTAGGGCGTATGTGGGTTCCACAATAGTATTTAGTTAGGTTGTTACAAGAAATTAGCTCTAAATGCACGTAATTGTTACCCAATCCACAGTTGCTGAGTCTATTACAGATTTCTTGGTGTCTAGAAATTATTTTAATCCCACTTACAAAAAAATAATCAGTGTAGGAAGGAAAAATCAAAAGAATAAACTGACATACCATGTGAGGTAGCAACGTCACAGATTATGTTAATTTCGTCCAATGGCAAGCTCCAGGAGGCAAATTCTTCTGTAAAGGTATGAGATCTTCCTTCATGTCTTTCTATTGGATACTCCTGTATGTTTATATGTGCTGGGCCCTAGAATAAAGTAGTTATCTGAGTTAAGAAATTTGGGTAGTTATCAAAATGTAGAAAAGATAAGAGTTCTTCCAAAAGATAGAATTTAAATTCAAACATTCAATATCTTGATATACTTCCTCTCATTTTATTGACTGGAATGGTACTTATAACAATAATAATACCATATACTTGCATTTATAAATGCTTCCACATGTGCTATCCTATTTAAGTTCTCACCTTATTTTCTTTTTACTCATAAAATATACCAGATATAAAAGCTCATAGGATTTCTTGCTACTTCATTCCTTCCTAAGCCAAGAGCAATTTTTGAACTCCAAGTATTGGGACTCAGAGTTGTCCCAACCAGGAGAATAATTTGTAGATGAATGAAACAGGTTTGATATAGTTCCATTGTAAAGAATGGTTATTATATCATCATAATAGAATGTAATGGCTAAACCTAGGTATTTAAAATAAAATGCAAAAAAACAAAACAAAACAAAAGACAATTGCAATTAAAAATAACTTAACTGATAACCACTACTATTAGTTATAAAAAGTAGAGTATTTCAGGCATGGTAAAAAATTATTCAATAGAAACACAGGTAGAGGAACTAATTAATGCTATTAATATTAGTGCTGGGTACTTAGATATGATGTCCAGGAAGGACTGACTATATAACTAAAATTTCAATGATTTATAGCCCTTCAGTCCTTAGTTATTAAAAAATGTTTGGGTTAGATCTTGGTTATTGGGCATTCATGCTCCACACAGCCTTTCTGTCTCATCTGCATCTCAGGAGCTAGAAGACTAGAAACTACATTCCTCCTACTCCCTTGCGGTGGATTCTGGATGTGATTTAGCTTCTGCCAATCGAATGTACTTGCATAAAACTTGGAAGGAGGTAGTGCGGTGGTGGCCATCTTTCTGCAGCTACAGTGGCCAGGACTCTGACAAATATGAGCCATCAGGTTTTATGCTTTGCTGTGGGCAATGATGACTTATGGCCCCCAGGTCAACTCTGACCCATTGCCTGCTCTTGCAAAGAAGATTTTACTGGGACACAGACACACTCATTTGTTAATGCCCTGGCTAAGGCTGCTTTGGGGTTGCCATGGCCAAGTTGAGCAGTTGTGACAGAATCTGAAGACTAAAATATTTATTACATGGCCCTTCACAGAAGAAGGTTCCCAATCCTGCTTTGCTGTGTAGCTCCCAGCAGCAGCAATAGTAGAAGCAGCAGAAACATTGACCTTGAAACTGAAAGTCCAGTGGCGGCCCCAAGACTTCTGTTCCTCCCAGCTTTTCTAATGATTTTGTAAGTGTTGAATTCCCCACAGTAAATCCCTTTCTGCTGGAAATACCTAGAGGGGTTTCTGTTGCAACTAGTGATGCATACTTCTTTCCTTTGCCTTTTTTACATGAAGACAGACGTCATGGAGGAACTGTGCGAGGATAACAGACAAGGTGCCTGATTCTCCTGAAACACAGGTTAGCTCTTTGGAATTTTACTGGCCATTAGCGATTACCTACGTTGAGTCCCTCAGAGGCCAGACTGGCTGAAGAGTTAGAGTAGAAGCTCAACCTAGTCTCAGATAACACCAGAACAAGTCATTCCTGCGACTGCATGGATTTCCTCCAGTGAAATTATAAAAAGAACTGTAACATTCAATATTTTGGTGAAGAAGTAATAGTATCAACCTTTATGTCTATGTGATGAGTTTCTGCTGGACACAGCAGTCTTTGCATTCCATTTCTTGACTGACCGATTGTCCAGTAGCCCATGAAAGTCTGCTCTGGTAGAGGCAACCTGTCAGGGATGATGCAGAAAGTAAACATTTCTTCTTGTTCCCAAATCATAGGAAAATATAACGAGCCAGCTATTATCAACCCCACAAATAAATGTGAAGAGTGTTTCACTTAGAAGTAGTTTTTTTCCCCACTTTATTAAAAGTCAGTCTATCAAATCATTTTTAGAATGTACTTTAAGAAAAGCTTCTGTTTTATAAAACTGAAAGCAATAAAGAAACAAAAACTCATGGGCACAATCAATAGTTTGGTGGTTACCTGAGGGTAAGTGGGGAGGGGCATCAAATATATGGTGATGGAAGGAGAACTGATTCTGGGTGGTGAACACAGAACACAACACATAGACGATGTCATGCAGGATCGCACACCTGGAACCTATGGAATTGTTACTAACCAATGTCACCCCGATAAATTTAAGAATAAAAATACATTAAGAAAAAAGATTCCCCATATCTGAAACTCAAGATAAAGCCCTATTCTGTTCTTACCTTCATGACAAATATGATTAATGTTTGCAATTTAACATAGAAATTCCTAGCAGAATGTCGGAAGCATGGGGAGAGTGGGGGGAGAGGGGAGGGAACTGGAGCAATCTATCAATTTTTTCAGTGTATTTGTTTAAATTTGGAGTCAAATAAATAGTACACAACACTACCAGTCATATGTTTGTAAGTTGTATGGGGTAAGTTTCATAGGCTCGATTTTAGCACCTTAATTTTTTTTCTTTTTTTCACATAGAGAAATGTTCTCATAAATGTGTCACTTGGTCCTGACCATACCAGTGCCCAAAACTGGAACCCAAAGAAACAAGCATCACAGAACCCAGAAACCCCCTCACCCACCAAAGGAGCTCCTATCCCAACGTCTAATGGAATCATTCTGTGTTTAGATTCCATTTTATTTAAAATGACTTTTGAATAAAGCGACCTGCCAAAACATATAAGGCAATGCTAAAGTATAAAACCACAGACACATGTTTTTTTGGAATAAAGCCTTCATTTTTCAATCATGCCATCTTTTCTTTGAGTCTTTAAAAAAGGAACCATTAATATGTCATTAATTCATTACAAACTTCCTATTCCATAATAAGTTAAGGCAAAAAAAGATTCTGAGTTTACAGATCTTTAAAAATAAAATGCACATGTGGCTGTAAACTGAAATGCATGCTTGGAATGAACTGGATGATCATTAAAAGAGTACATATTTATATTTAGAAATCATTTTATTTTAAGAGTAGTCTGACACAATATTTTCATATGCTTAATAAGACCATGTAAAGTTCAGAATTTTTTGCATAAAATAACAGAATCAGGCATTCTGGGAGTATGCTTTTTGGCCCTTTGAAATACCACCAAAGGAAATATATTCAAAAGAAATTTACATCAACATTCTTCTAAGTCAGGTATGCCCAACCTGCAGCCCACAATGGCTTTGAATGTGGCCCAACACGAATTCTTAAAATATTATGAGATTTATGTGTGTGTGTGTTTTTAGTTCATCAACTATTTGTTAGTATTCGTGTATTTTATGTGTGGCCCAAGACAATTCTCTTTCTTCCAATTTGGACCGAGAAAGCCAAAAGATTGGACACAGCTGGTCTGTTATCTGACATGAATCTCTTAAAAGGAAGTAGGTGCTTTTGTACCTATCATCTAAAATACAGTCTAAGTACCTGGGACAATTATTCTGATTGGTCACTCACTTCTATGTTTTTTTCTGAAAGTGAGGTGGGAGGGGCACAGAGTTAGGGGATTTACTATAATATTATTGTGTTCTCCCCTTTAAAAGTAATAAAGATAAATTTCTGAGTCAACGGGGCAGATGTTGACATCTTCGAGACCAGGATCTCTCTCTTTGTTTAGGAAATGAACTGTATTCTCCACTTGTTTTCAGCAGTTCACCAAGGGAGAATTAGGTCTCCAAATATCAAGAACAATGAAGGAAGCAGACACACTTAACTTCACTCTACAGCATGGTAGATATACTAGCACAATAGAATGCAGGAGACATGGGTTCTAGTTCTAGTTCTTTTATTAACTAGCTAGCTATGCAGACTTGGGAGGGGAAACGTCAGCTAATTTCTCTGAGTGTTAATATCTTCTTTTGGGAAATCAAGGGGAAGAGCTCTGCAAGGTTCCTTACAGCTTGGGGAGTCTCCGCTGATCACTGAACTGAATGGACTCTACTCCCATACTCAGTAGAGACTGCAAACGGTCCCCAACCGTTTTGGTACCAGGAACAGGTTTTGTGGAAGACAATTTTTCCACTGACCAGGGGGTGGGGGTTGGGTTGTTTTGGGATGATTCAAATACCAGATGCACCTTAATTGTCACTTGCCACTCACTCACAGGGCTTTGATCTGAGTCTGTAAACAATTGATGTATGTTGGTCTCTGTGCAGTCACACCTCTCTGCTCATGTTCATCTGTATTTGCAGCCGCTCCCCAGCACTAGCATCACCGCCTCAGCTCCACTTCCTGTCGGATCATCAGCCATTAGATTCTCATAAGGAGCCACAACCTTGATCCCTCGCATGCACAGTTCACAATAGGGTTTGTGTTTCTATAAGAATCTAATGCTGCTGCTGATTTGACAGGAGGTGGAGCTCAGGTGGTCATGTGAGCAGTGGGGAGCAGCTGTAACTACAGATGAAGCTTCACTCATCTGCTGTGCAGCCTGGTCTGTAACAGGCCACAATCAGTATCTGTCTGTGGCCCCGGGGTTGGGGAACCCCTGCAGTAGAGGGAAGTGTCAATGGTAGATTAATTACCTTGGTGCTCTGAAGTGAAAATCATCAGAATGAAAATAGCTACCAATGGCATATGTGCTCTGAAAGACAGGTATACTTTATTAAAGCTCACAGAAAGAAACTCTAAATACAGCCCATGCTTTGAAGACAACAGAAAAAGTTAACAGCTTGAAATCTCACTATGTTCCTTTATGTTTCTTAGCAGATGGAGAATTGCTTAATAAAAATGCTCCTTGGCTGATAGATTGATATGTTGCCTAAAAAATGGATCTAATATATCCTTTAATAATCATAAAAATACCATACAAATGCTAAAGAAAAAAACCCCACTTCATCCATATGAGAAAACTTTACCCGACATCTAGTTTTTACTGACAATTCCAGGGATATTCATGAAATCTGGTTTGAACTTGCCAACCCATTCTAAACAATAGTCGTGAAATTATAGGCTGCCGAGTTCCATCTAAAAATAGCAGTAGCAGATTGGCAGGGTAAGGGCAGGCCCTTCGGGTACCCCATCAGAATAATCTATTCCAGAACCACATAACATATGCTATATATGGGCAGTTACAACTACAACTGAAACACACACACACAGGGTGTTCTGGAGTTGCACAATCGAATTCACTCCATCCAGCTTGGTAACCTGAAGTGTTATTTCTAGATACTTTCTGTGGGCTGCAGGCTGACCAGCTGAAGTAAACCAAAGTCCCTCATTTATTTTCCACTACTAAGTCCCCCCCCACCCCACCGCCCCCAATAAGCTGTGGGAAAATCTGGTGGTTACTAACTCCCCTTCATTAAGTTAGTAGTCAGGATAAAAGAGAAGCAATAAAATTGGATGTGTGAGTAAACTTTGACTTTGATGCTTAATCAACATTAATTTGGGGTTAACTCTAACCTATAACCACTTAGCAAAAGCTGCTATATTCCATTATTAAAATACGCCATCCAATGCTGACCAGACTTAAGTTGTTACACCTGATTTTCCATGGTTGAAGGATCCTGTCACTTGTTCTGTTTAATCTTGTTAAAGTCCTAGCAGGAATGCTGTCTGGATTTGATTTTAAGGGGGAGGAGGATGAATTAAAGGCCTATAAATAGTACTACTTTTTATCTTCAATGTCACTCATGAATTTATGTTTTTTAAAACAATGAAGTATTTCAATTCATATGTTGTGATGTTTCTTAATCCTTTTTGGAAGTATTAACGAAGATCTGGAAGTAAAAGTTTTAACTAAAAGCAAGGTGAATATCAAAATTATGACTCAGGTCAAATTATAGTACTTGAACAAGTTACAGAAAGGGAAGAAAAAGTAGTTTTTTCGCTCTTAAACATGCAAAGAATTCCTAATAATGCCTTTGAAAACCACCGTCGTGTAATATAGTCTGAACGACATGCAAGAGATTTGTCTAAGATTGTTTCCGTAAAGAGGTGAGCTGGGATTTTTACGAGCATGTTCTGGCAAATTTCTGCCTTCTCTGAACATTTGCCAGTACTATTTCTGGAGTATGAAAGAAACACATGAAAAAGATTTGGATCTATCTAGGGGCATTATGTAATTGGAAGTTGTTGACATACCTATTATCAACAATTCCTGAAACAGTTCCTTACCACAAGAACTACTAATTTTCATGGGAATTGGGGAGCCCTTCAGGGTAGTTTCACCGACTCTCAAACATTCACCAACTACGACCATCTTTGAGAAAAAGAACGACTCCAATCTGAGTGGGCCTTGTTCATTCCTCATGTTTCAAATCGAACCTCTGGTACAAATTAAGCTGGATTGTCCGACTGAATCGACTGGAGCCTACACAGAATAACCCCACAGACATTTCCACCTTGGCTCTGACCCCTTCCTGTCACACTCCAGACAGCTGATGCCCCAGCCACCACGTGCCGATGCTGAATGTGTTCCGCAGGGACAGGCTTCCCCGGGGCCACTGCCTCTGCCCAGAATTCCTCCCTGCCATTGCTTCTCGATGGAACCCTTCTCATTCTTATGGCCCAATTCAAATGTCCCTTCCCCTTGCATCCCTCTGCCATCTTTCTTTCTGGGCAGAAGGAATCTCTTGCTTTTCTGGGTTTCCCTGTATATTTGTACTCTTAGGATAGAGTGCTGAAGAATTTGCCATTTTCACATTGAAAACCCGATAGAGGATAAAAGTCTGAGAGAGCTAGGTGATAAGTGAATCTGTGAAATCCCTCATAACTATGTTTATTTAAAATAAAAACATCAACACACAGAACAGAGACAGTAAGAAAGCCCCTGTACACATGTTAAATTAGTAATAACGGATGCTATTAGTCCCCGTGACCCTCCCGTGTCTGCCAGACACTTTGGAATCTCCTTCCCTAGAGTCACACATGTTGCTGGTAAGTTAATTTTGCTGCCCATGATGTGCATATGATGAGGACGTGTCTGGGTTCTCCTCTCTGTGTGTGGCTCTCTCTGCACTGAGACACCGTGGCTTTCGCTTTATATAACTAGGCGCACCTCTGCCACCTGGGTCCTGCCGAGGCCACAGAAATGAAGAGTGATCTGGGTGCCAACCTTCTACCCGAAGAGTGGGCGCTGTCGTGTGGCATAGGCTTTGTTATGCTGGAGGCAAAGGTCTCAAGAAATAGCAATTTCAGAACAGGCCACTCCTTCAAAAGTTTTATTGTATTCAAGTATGAGAACAACATGACAAGTGTCAGTGCCCAGGTAGTCGGTGGACATTTGAAAAATAAAACCTAGGAAATAACGCATGCGTTGGATATTAAAAGAGTGGAGAAATGAGGCCCCTCTGCCCGTTCTAGGGCCCCCCGAAGGTAATTGCTATCAACAGCTATTACTATGTTTTTAAATGGTTTAGAACGTGAACCTATTACATTTTTCATAAAAATATTTGCTGGCATCATCTTAGACTTTGTTAATTCAAAGTTAGGTACCCTATTTTGCCTAAAATAATGAAATTTAGAACATTTTACTAAAGTTTGTGAAGCCAGAGAGAGAATACAGATGTCCCAGGACACTGAGGGGCAACTGTAAGATGCCGATGGGGCTTCTGCACCAGCCACGGGACACTTTTCTGTCTGACACCGCAGTTACTTTCAGATATGCAGTGTGTCTGGGGACAGCATTTGGATATGTCTGAAAGGGACAGGGAAATGTAAACATCTGTATAAAGATACAAAGTGTTGATATTGATGCTTTTATGCTTTATGAATCTTTTATGCTTTATGCATCTGTTCATTACAATTATAATAAATACCTGAAGTTAAAATCTCAAGAAATAAGAAGAATAGAGAAAAAAGTGGGGTTGGGAAGGAGTGTCACTTACTGTAGGGGGGTTCAAATCTAATTCATTACAGATACAGTTTCTTCTTTTCAACAGAGAAGCTTGGAAATAAAGTGTTTAAAAATAAAACAAAAAACAAAACAAAACAAGAACAAGCCATTTCAGGAACATGTCTCTTCTATTAAGAAGATAAACTAAAATAAAACCACAAAACAAAACTGGAAAGAAATATTTCTCAGTACATAAAAAGACACAGAATCACAGGATAAGATCTAGAAGGATTTAACCATGGTTATCTCCAGGTGATGGAATTAGAGGTGTTTTAATTTTCTTTAATAGCGCCCCCTCCCATTCTCAAAAATGTCCTCGTTAGATGATACGTTACATGCTCTGCTATCTACAATAAAATGTCCTCCTATCACCAATAGGGTGAAACGTGTTTCTCTAAGTCAGACCCGTCACACAGGCTGAATGTGTGACCAACTGCTGACTTCCCAGGCGCTCGCGTTGTTCACGTTACCATGCTACCCTCTCAAAGTAAAAGACTGAGGATTTGATAGAAATAGACTTGTGGACCCTGTAGTTCCACTACAGGGCAATGAAATGATATCACCACTTCTGAGCTGCCCAAGTCTCGGCGATTTATGGACAAGGAGAAAATGCTTTGAATGTGTGAATTGTAATCTATTATTATCTCCACCCCAGGGGGAGATTCGCTCACCCTCCACATCAGCCGCAAGTCTGCTTTTAGCGACCCACAGTGGGTGGCCAGCTAGGTGTTTCCATCCCCATCTCGGGCATGCCCGTGAGCACCTTGTGTGCACGCTCAGCGGACGTTTGCTTCCACTTGCACGTAAATACTAGAGCTAGAATTCACAAGCCATGGCAAGACGTTTTCAGCGTAGAACTGAAGACAGTAACATGTAAGCTCAGTCATTTTATGTCTTCCTTAGAAACTGAAATTGCCAACAATTTTCTTTTGATTGACCTTACCAACTCAGTATTTTAAGTTTTAGTTCAAGTTGTGCAAGAATCCTAAAAAAAGGTATTTTTAAATCATAAGCCTGGTTTTCAAGAAGCCAGAACTGTAATTATATAAATTTGTTAACAGTAATAAAAACTATTAAAAGTAAATATATAGTTTTAAAAAGAATGCAAAAAAACAAAAACAAAATGAACTCATGAGTACGAATAAAAGTTTGCATATTAAAGACAATTTCTTGAATGTTCTAAAATAGAAGATACGGTATTCCCATTAAATGACCAAACTATTGCCAAAATGCCCATTAACACTGATAAACAATCAGTAAAATAGTATTTTACAGAAAAGG
>PVKE010050631.1:0-10891 GCA_004027555.1 Craseonycteris thonglongyai
GAGGAGGAGGGGAGGGGGAGAGAGAGGAGGGGGAGGGGTTATTGATTCCCGAGGGACACTGTGGTGGGGGAACTCCCCTCCTACTGAGAGTGACGGACTGTTTTAGTGTACCTGGGACCATGGGGGTTCCCAGGAGGTGGGACTTGGAGTTTTAAACCCCGGAGCCCCTGCCAAGCTGGGCGGAGTGGGTCCCCTGGGTGGGAAGCTGGGCTGGGTGGGGCTGGAGGCAGCGCCTTGCTGTCCTGGAAGAACAGTGCCTGCTGCCCTGCTCCCCTGAGCCTCTCTGGAAGAGTAGCTCTGCAGTCACCCTGTCATGTGAGTCTGGGCGTGGCTCCTGGGGGAGAAAGTCTCCTCTTTGTCCACCTCCATACTCAGAGTCCCTCTGGTGACTTCTGTTACAAGAACTGGTACCCTTGGCACCTGGCAGCGCCCTGAGAACGAGATGGCCCCATTTCACGGGCACCATCCCCTCCCCAGGGTGGGGGCGCGGAGCCTGTCTCAGAGAGCTGAGGATCCAAACCAGAGAAGTAGATACATTGTCAAATCCAAGGGTAGGGGTGAAAAGTGAGGGGGCCAAGCACTTCTGAGAGCATGAGACAAAGCCAGGTCATCAGTTCATTCACAGGCTAAACTGGCGATCCGGCCATGCGGGCCATGAGAGGGTGAGCTCTGTTGAGAGACAGGATGGGCAGACATCCCAAGTCACACCTTCATGAAGCTGGACTTCATACTACGTGCACAGTCGGAGAGGATGGCGGATGTCACTATATGCCAGCACTGTGCTAGATACCACGTGGGATGCAGATGTGAATCCCATGAATGCAAGCTGCATGCTGCCGAGAGTCTGCTCATCGCCTTTATGCCACTTTTCCTCAACACCGAATAATGCCAGGCCTCGTTGTTCTGAGACATTTTAAAAACAGCTTTATTGATACGTAGTATAATTCACATGCCCTATAATTCCCCAATTCAATGTGTACAGGCACTGTCTTTTAGAATAGGCACAGAATTATATAGCTGGCACCATAATCAACTCTAGAACATGTTCATTACTCCAGAGGTAAGCCCTGTACCCATTAGTGGTCACTCCCATTCTTCCCTCCTCCGGCCCCAGACAACTACTCATCTACTTTCTTTCTCTACAGATTTCCCTCTGGATATTTCACATGACTGAAATTTTACAATGCGTAGCTTTTTTCACCTAGAACATTCTCAGGGCTCATCCTTATTGCAGCATTTGTCAGGAGCTCAGTCCTTTATATTGCTGAATAATCTATTGTATGGATGTACCACATTTTATTTACCCATTCATCAGTTGATGGACATTTGAGTTATTCCTACTTTTTGGCTGTTATGAACATGTGTGTGTAAGTTTCGTGTGCATCTGTTTCCTTATTTTCAGAACTTTATATATACCATTAAATCCTTGAAACCCTATGAGGTAGGTAATATTATTATCCCTGGGGTTGGAAACAGGGAGAGAAGGTTGGCTGGCATCAGCTATTAAAAAGTTGGATGTGGTTGGTGATAACTGCATTGTAAAGGGACACTTTCACCGGCGAATGAAGCTGTGCAGGTGGTTCAGGGACAGAAGAGCCAACACTGGGGCCTGAAAGATTGAGAAATTACAGACAACTTCCTCTTTAGAAAGGCAAACAGGAAATCTGCTTTGGTTGTTTTTTTAAGCGAGTGACGTTGAAGCCCGTTTGTGGTAACATTTCTGCCTGAGGTGCTAGATGGCCTTTTCCGTGTTACTTGGCACAGGACGACTGGGGGCTGCTTCTGGGGTGGGCTCTGGGGGCCGCTGAACCAAGTCATCTAGAAGCACTGCCAGTGGACACGTGCAGCCCGTTGAGCTAAAAAGGTGGCAATTGTCATCCAGGCTCAAGATAAGCAGGGAGCTGACTCTTTGAGACCAAGGCCATGTCATACCCACATCAGTAGATTGTGTTCCTCAGCGCCCAGCCCTGCTGTCCCCCTGTCCTGCCGCATCCTCTGTAAAGCCAGCTCCAATGACTTTGTCACCAACCTCTTTCCTGCCCTTCGTACCAGCACCTACTGCTTGGGCACTTTGATGTGTCAGGGAGGTGACATGGACTATTACACACCACAGTCATCAACACGAGTCTCCAGCACAGCTCTCTGATCCTTTTGCCTCTGACTCAGAACCTTTCAGTGTCCACAGAAATGTGCCAACCTGGCGCCTGGCACTTGGCACTCAGGCCCAGCGCTGTCTCCATTGCCGACTCCATCCTCAACCCCCTTCCCCCCAAAGAGCTCATGTCACCAGCCTGGCCACAGCGGGGCTTCCACACTCCTGTAGCAGAGTGTCTTCCTCCTGTGCTGACATCCTGCTTGCTGTTCCCCAGCCCGAGCCCCTTCCATAGCTTGACACCTGTCTGTGGAGGTCCAGCGCCCCCCCCCCACCCCCGGGCTCTACTCCACTCACAGTGGTTCCTTCTTTTGTGTCCCTCAAAGAATGTGTATAGCTATTTGTTAGAATGGGGATGGATCCCAGTGTGCAAAAGGCATTGTTGCTAGGCTGTCTCCTTTACTATGCTGGGAAGACTTTGAAGTAAAGCCATTATGCTTTATTTGTGCCTGTTTAGTACACAGGACTTTGCAGGGAGTGGGCTCATTGGAATGAAAGAAGGAAGGGAGAGCGAGGGGGGAATGTCATATGTAGGATTGGCAGATAAAATGCAGGATACTCAGTTAAACTGATAAGCAATGAATAATTTTAAAAATATAGGTACATTCCAAATACTGTATTGCATTTTAAGTAGATTTTAAATATTGCATTGGGGGAAGCCAGGATGGCTCAGTGGTTTAAGCGCTCACTTTGCAGCCCTGGGGACCGAGGATCGAATTCTGGCCCCGGCCCATGTGGACCCATATGCTGAACTGGGGAGTGTCTCAGTTCGGTTCTTGCCAGGATGAGACCCTGGCCCAGTTCCTGCCCTGTGCCCACCTGTGGACTGAAACTATGTGGAAAAACCAATGATGTGCAACTATAGAGACTGCTCTGGGCCCTCCCCCTTCTCACTGTCTCTGTATCTCTCTCTCTGTCAAAAACAATAAAAATAAATCTTTAAATATTGCATGGGACATACTAAAAACTACTCATTGTCTACCTGAAATAGAAATTCAGTTGGGCATCTTGCATACTTATTTGCTAAATATAACAATCCTGATCAGAGGGCAAACACTTGGTTAAACTTGAATGTGGTTTGACTCTGAGGCCAAGAGGGAAGCTGCCCAGTCTATGCTTTTCTTCCCTGTTGGGCAAGACTTCCAGCCTCCAGAACTATGACAAATGTCTGTTAAGTCCCCCGGTCTGTGGTATTGTTATGGTAGCCTGAGCTGACTAAGACAGGGATATGTGATCAAAAACATTTGGGGACCACTGAAACACACAATATGTGGTTCCCATATATTCTCTCTCTAATTTTTTATTGTCAGGTTCTTTGTCCTCTGCAAAGTGAGAATGGCTCAGCATGGGTGACTGTAGCAGTCATGGTCCCCATTTGTTTTTGCTTCCTGGTTCCATGCCCTTGGGCGGTCCCCTCCCACGCAGACTCTGGCTTCGGCCTTATGAATTGCTTTGGTCAATGGCATGATAGCTAATGTGTCACAGGCAGAGGCGTGGAAAGTGCTTGTGAGTTGGAGCTTGCCTCTTCCTACTGTGGGACTTTCTGGCATCTAGTGAACCAGCCTCCTGGAAGCTGAGAGACCATGGGGAGAGCAGCTGCAGACATCCTGGTGAGGCTGGGACTTGAGCACGGGGCTGCTCTGGCCCACCCAGTGCTGGCCAGATAACCTACAGAGTCATGAGGAAGTCCAAATGCCTATCATTGAAAGTCACTAAGTTTCCGGGTAGATTGTTATACAGCAAAAGCAGTGTGCTACAGTGGGCTTTCACCCAGTTCAGCTGTCTGGCAGTCTAAAAAGTGGATGGTCACCAGGTAAAATGACTTGCAACAGTCCTTCCTGCTTTGCTATTGGTCTTTGCATTCTAGAACTTAGAGCAGGGCCTCACACATGTTAGACACTCAAAGACATTTGTTTAGTGAAGAAGGTGGGTCATAGCAAACACACCTTGAGCATTTCCTAATTGTGTTTACATGGATTCTTTTATTCCTTCCCCCAAAGTTGAGGGGAAGGAATGGTACAATGATTACCATGCCCATTAAAGCTTAGAAAGCTTAAGTAACTTGTCCAAGACCAGGAAACCAAAACAGTTAAGGAGGGATCGGATCTCTCCCGTGTCTGCCTTCATGGTGCCCGCTTAGGTACTATGCAATACCACCGATGCTACACTGCCTGTTTTCTCCACTGCATGGACTTCTAAGGATGGAAGCTAGAAGTGGAATTTTCAGAGCCTACCTTGTCCTCAGTGCACGCATGTGGCCCCTCTGGGCACACAGTGCTGGATGAGGTCTGATCACTTAGCTCTGAGAACCAGCTTTCTCATGGTGGTGGCAGCTGTGGGCCTGGTGGGCCCTGCCCATTTGGGAAGAGGTCACTGATGGAGGTCGTTAGGAGTGAAAGACATATAGCTCAGGAGCCCGTGGCTTCTAATGCCACTATCTGGGCGGGGAGCCAGGGTGCCACGCCAGCTCAGGCTCAATGAGAACTGATTGATGCCAATTGCCTTCCCTAGGACACACGTGGTGCCCATTATGTAAAGGGACAAAGCCAGCTCAGGAGAGGGTCTGTGCCAGGCAAGGTCTGCAGCCAGTAACTTTCCCTCCTGGCATCTGTGTGAGGCTTTCTGTCTGTCCATCCCCCTTCCCTCCACCATCGGATGGACAGAAAAAGCACAGGTTGGATTACCCTGCCGAGAGCCCCGCACAAGCTGCGTGGGGGAGAGGGGGGATGCGGGGCACTTGGGCTTCATGAATGAGAGCCTGGCAGCTCCTGGTGAGATGAGTGTGCTCAGAGCTTTATGTGGGGTTATTCTTTTAGTTCTCACGGGAGATTCTCGCCCAGTTCTCAGTACTCCCACACTCTGTTACGCTCCATCACAGTAGCCTGTTTACTGTGAGTGTTCTGTTTGCTTTTTTATTTGCTTTCTTTATCGTCTCTCCCTCACTGGACTTCAAGGTCAAGGCCTTGTCTGTCTTTTTCTCCATGGTATCTCCAGCATAAAGTCATGCAGACAGAAGAGGTGCAATACAAATTGGTTAGGGGAACTCCTCAAGACAGATATTCTTATTTAATAAAACAAGAAAGTAAAGTTCTGGAATGTTGGGTGACTTGCTCAAGGCCACACTGCTAGTGACTCTCAGAAACCAAACTCTTACCTGGTTCGACTGACTTGGCACCTCTGAGGTTTCTCTAAAACCTGAGACAGGTACCACCTGTGGTAGGAGAGACACTTTAAGTAGAGCACAAACACACTTAAAGAATATCAAATCATAATGTGAAAGTGATTTCCCTTCCACTCATCTTTCAATACGGATTATCTCAAGAAAATAATTTTTCCAAAAAAAAGAGCCAGTCTCAAGCTTAGAGCCAGATTATCAGCATGAGGTTTGGCTGGGAGAGGCAGAAAGCTTGGAAAGATTGGTTGAACAAGGTAAGGTATGTTTCTCTCTCAGGTAAAAGAACCAGAAGCAAATATCCCAGGGTTGGAAAGCCAGGCTCCTTCTATTGTTCTGGCATCTTGATCATGTAGACCAGGGGCGTCCAACCTTTTAGCTTCCGAGGGCCACGTTGGAAGAAGAATTGTTTTGGGCCACACATAAAACACACTAACACTAACGAAAGCTGATGAGCTATAAAAAACAATCTCATAATATTTGAAGAAGTTGTGTTGGGCCTCATTCGAAGCCGTTCTGGGCTGCAGCTTGGACGTGCCCGATGTGGAGTCGACCTTAGAGCCTACGATAGCAGCTGCAGCTTCGGCCCCCACGCCCATCGTGTTGGCCTTCTAGCCCTCTGGAGCGGGGAAGACCCTGCCCCTTTGTTTTAAGGCCATTTCCTGAAGTCAGTTTATATTCCTTCAGCTACTGGAGAAGCAAAGGAGGAAGGTGGGGAGGGAGGATCTCATAATTTTATTTGTATTTCTCTGTTAGGAGCTTGACTTTCACAAGGTCCATGGGCTCATTGCCCTTGGCAGAGCCTCCAAGCCTGGAAGCTTTGATCAGAAGATCAAACTGTGCCTGGTTGTTGGACCAAGGCTGTAAAGTGGGCTGTGCCCTCTGGGCCCAAGGCTGATGAGGACAGGGAGTCACTGTGTAAGGGAGGGCAATGAGGGCAATTCCTTTTCCTCCCCCAGGCATGTGTGTGAGAGGGAGGGGCTGCTTCTTTGTGCTGCTCCTCTCATTGTGGCCCGTGATGGGAAAAGGTTGCAAAAGAACCTTGAGGGAGAGATTGGGTGTCCGTAGGAGGGGGACTCTGGCACTCCATGCCAATCAGATAGTGTCCAAGGTCTGGACATGCTGATCTCCTGATGAGCCTCATGAGCTGGGGACAAGAGGGCTGGAGAGAAATGGCGGGGCTAGGGTGGGCATCTGTTGACTCATGTGTGCCCTGCATACCCACGTGTGTGACTTTCTCAGGTGTCCAGGGGACAAGGAGTGGGGGGTGCCTCTGGGCAGAAGGACCCTAGCAGTAAGAAGCTGTGAATGTCATGGCTGGTGAGAGCAGCTTGGGGGTGTGGGGAGTAGAACCAGATCGCTCACTCAGGGAGCTGGGGTGGATCTAGGGGAGCTCATCCTACATCCACAGGCATAGGCGCTAGCATCGAGAAGCTGTCCCCGGCAAGGATTAGCCAGTTAAGTGGCACTTTCCAACCTGGAGAGAACCAGGAGCTCTACCCTTTCCACCGAATTGCTGACGCCTAGCCCCCAACCCTTGGTAAGCTGGAGAGGGGAGGGTTTCCCCAAAGGCAGACCAAGCTCCCCTTCTCTCCGAGGTCCAGGTGTGGGGAGCAGGTGGGAAGCAGACTGTCTGTCCCCACTCAAGTCCCCAGAACACCAAGCCCAATTGTGGTAGGGAAGGGGTGACCTTGGAATCAAAGATTAGAGTTCTACACCTGACTGGCCTGGGTTTAAGTAAAGAAAGGGATCCCAAAGCTCTGGAATCTTTCCAAGATCTTGTTAAGGGGTGGGCAAGGAAGATTCGACAGAGGCTGGGTCAGTCTTTCCCTCATCACCTGTGTGCTTACCACCCACTACGTGCTAGGCACTTCCAGGTGCATCCTGGAGTCGGGGAGAGAGATGGTGAAAAATAAACACACTTCAGAGTCTGATAGTGCAAAGGGCTACGAAGGACCAGGAAGGAGATGGAGGGAGACAGCTGCCAAGCTGTGGAAGGCTCTTGAGCAAGGGCTTAAATGGGAGGGAAGGACTTGTGTGACTGCAAGGTGGTAGCTGCTTTAGGCTAAGACCTGCATTTTCTCTTTGTTTCCTACTGGAGGTGGCCTGGTGGGGTCTTCCTAGGGGTACCAAAGGCAGCTAGCTATTAGAATTTCAGATTCCCATGCCCAACCTTGGGATTCTGATCCAATTGCCCAGGGGAGGGGCCAAGAGCCTTTCTCAAAGCTCCTCATCAGATCAGATCAGATTCTCTGAAAGTCTGAGAACCAGACTGACTCACTGATCACATCTGCTACTCACCTAGCACCTGCTGAGGAAGTTAGGACCCTAAGAACTGAGAGCTGTCACTGTGGATTAGGAACCGTACTAAGCACTTTGCTTGCATTAGCATTTATATATATATATATATATATATATATATATATATATATATATATGCTAATATATAGCATGGCACCATTTCCAAGAGAAGCAGAGACCAGAGGGTGCATGAGCCCTGAATGAGGAGCTGGAGACAGTTGTCTTGACTCCTCATGACAATCTGGACCTTTATGCCAGCAGAGGGAGATACATGGAGCCTGGGGACCAGATTTCTCCTGGAAATAAACATCAAACACCTAGCAAAACTAGAGGTTTCATGTTCAACATACCTAAAATTAGTAACTCAGTGCAAACCTGAAATAAAGTTCTCTACCTGCATCTTTGGGATGCCTCCATTGGCTGGCACTCAGGGAACTCCTGTCTTTCCCCACCCCCTTGCTAGGTCTCTGATCATTTGCATGAGCTTGAATGTACTTTGCTTTCTGTCTCCCAAGTCCATGAGATCTCAGGAGCCTTATGATAGACACTTCTTTTACTTCATTTAGTTTGAGTGGTGTCTGATTCCTGCCGTCAACACATCCCTGTCTGGAATAGAAATGGTGAATCTGGGTTTTGATACAGGCCAGTTGAGATGTGGGGTACATCACACAGGTTGAACTCTACTAGGAATGTGGAAAGGAAAAGATGAAACTTGAGTGACGAATTAGTCAAGATAGTGCCGGCTGCTGTGACAGATTAACCCGAAAATGTTAGTGGCCTGACACAGTATACGTTGATTTCTTGTTTACACCATGAGATGCGAGTGCTGCTGGTCAGGCATCCTTTATCCAGGAAGCCAGATCCTTTCATCCCGTAGCTCCTCCCTTGCTTACAACTCTGGAGTCCCTGTGCTCAGCCACAAGTGGGCAGAGACTTAGGGAAGCACACCTGCCCAGATGTGACAAAGATTCCTTCTACTCACTTGCCATTGGTGAGGACGACATTTAGTCACTGAACAGCAAGGGGGCTGATACTGTGGAAAACAATATGGCCATTCCTCAAAAAGTTAAACATGGATTTACCATATGACCCAGCACTTCCACTCCTAGGTATAGATCCAAAAGAACTGAAAACAAATGTTTAAACAAATACTTGTATACGAATGTTCATAGCAGCATTATTCCCAATAGCCCCAAAGTGGAATCAACCCAAATGCCTATCAACAGATGAATGGATAAACAAACTGTGGTACGTCCATACAACAGAACATTACTCATTCATAAAAAAAATAATGAAGTACTGATATCCTTAAGGTGACCAGATTTTAACATTGGTAAAGCGGGACACCGTTGACCGGGGGGGGGGGCGGGGGGGGGGGGGTGCTTGATTAAAAATTTGGTCCATCTCCCGCCGTTCCCTAGCTTGTTGTGCATTCTTTCCAAAAATCAGGACTTTTTTAAAACGCTGTGGGACGCGGGACAAATTGTTAAAAATCAGGACTGTCCCGCCAAAAGTGGGACATCTGGTCACCTTATATAAGTTACAACATGGATGAACCTGGAAAACATTACACTAAGTAGAAGAAGTCATGCACAAGGGGCCCCATATGGCATGATTCCTTTTATAAGCCACACCCAGAACAGGTAAGTCTATACGGACAGAAAGAAGATCGGTGGTTGCCGGAGGGTAGGGAGAGAAGGGAATGGGAAGTGATTGCTTAATAGGTACAGAGTTTTCTTTTGCGTAATGAAAACGTTTTGGAACTTTATATAGGGGATGGCTGCACACCATTGTGAATGTACTAAATGCCACCAAACGGCACACTTTAAATGTTAATTTTATGTTTTATGAATTTCACCTCAATTAAAAAAAATGCAAGTGGGCTCAGAAATGTGGTCCCTGGCAGGGCAGCTGCTGCTTCCTAGTGATAGCTCCACACTCCAGAAGGGGCTCATGAATTCTTGTGACAAGCTAAATATCTGTGTGTACCTCCTTCCCCCAGAACACACCCATCTCCTCCTCAAGGGAGATAATCCAAAGATCTCTGAGGTCATTGCATCCAGCTCAAAGCTGAAGAGATGCAGTCCTCTCTTGAGTTTGGAAATGGCTTCTCTGGCTTTGGTGGTGACATATCAACTAAAAGGACAAGTTATCTAAATGCCCCACTTCTAAACTGAATCCACTGAGGTAGAGCAGAAAGGGCATGACTACAATACCAACAGTATTCAGAAAGTGGAAGAAGGGCCACAGGACAGCCCCTGGTGCAGATTGTGAGCTCCTGCTGGACAGGCACTAAGGAGCTGGGGTCATGGGTGGAAAGTGTCCTCCTTTCACCCTATTCTGATCTCTGGGAGGAGGTCTTTGGCCCATTATTCTTTATGACCCTGACTCTACCTTCTGGGAGATTTCCCCTTGACTATCATTCATCATCTCCTGGGCTGCATCTAAAGTGAATGGTTGAGAAGTTTGCCCTACTTAGAGGCTGTACGGCTTGCACAAGCCGACTTCCTGCCTGGGCAGTCTTGGCTCCCCAAGGGTTTTTTAATGCTTAAACTGTCAAAATCTTTACTAGTTAGGGAGCATCATTTCTTTGGCAATAAAATGCCCTAAAAATTATAGTACGTTTCTTAGTAGACACACACACATGCGAGCACTCACGTTGTGTATGATTTTAGTTATACGCTGTTCAAGAGCAGGCAAAATGAATCAATGAGGACACTTTGTGTTTGATTGGATTCCTCTAGACAAGAAGACAGATTCAGAGGGGCTAAGTGACATGCCTAAAGTCACACAGCCAGCTTGAGCAGAGGCCGGGCTACACACCAGGTCTCCAAATTTAGTGCCCAGGGAGCTGCCTTTCACATTTGGCTCTCATAGGGAGTGAACAGACCCAGCAGTTTCCAAATGCAGCTTTTTTTTTTTCTTTTGATGCTTTTAATTAGCATCTATGAAATACACTGCCAATCTAATTTAATTATAATTAGGTAACCAGACGGCTGATTATGTTGTAAATTCAGATTAAAGAGCTGTTGTTTAGGGAAAGCCGGGACGGCTCAGCGGGTTGAGTGCTCGCTTTGAGGCCACGGGGACCGGGGATCGAATCCCGGCTCCGGCCCAGGCAGGACCCACATGCTGAACTGGGGAGTTCCCACAGTTCGGTTCTCTAACTGTCTCTGTCTCTGTCTCTCTCTCTATCTGTCAAAAGTAAAATAGAAATAAATATGCACTGAAGACAAAAAGATAATTTCTCTCTATAAATGTGAAAA
>PVKE010050632.1:0-10889 GCA_004027555.1 Craseonycteris thonglongyai
TAATAGCAAGTGTTGGAGAGGTTGTGGAGAAAAAGGATCCTTTATACACCGCTGATGGGGACATACAATCAATTGGTACAGACACTATGAAAAACAATATGGAAGTTTCTCAAAAAATTATGAATAGAGCTGTCATACAACCCAAAGATCCCTTTTCTGGGTATCTGCCCTAAAAATTTGAAAACATTTATCTGTAAAGATATATGTACCCCTATGTTCCACCATTCACAATGGCCAAGTTATACAAAAACTAAAATGTCCTCTAGTAGATAAATGAATAAAGAAGATGTGATACATAAATTGTGATTGAAAAAAATCTATCTACCTATCTATCTATCTATCATCTACTTACCTACCTACCTACCTATCATCATCTATCACAATAATCATGATGTATCTGTTTTAAAAATTTAAAGTCAAGATTAAAATTATTTATACAATGATCTGTTTTGTTTGCCTATTTTTCAATATTCAAGGAACACTTTAGTACAAAGTATTAATGATATTGGCTTGAACATGTGAGATCTGATCTTCTCTTATTTGTAAGGGTGTAAATTGTTCAATTGGGGAAGTTTATTAATTTGAAGGCCATTAGGGTAAAATTACAAAATCATTTTTCCATACATCAAATCATATTCGTATGATTTTAAAGACACGAATATCTATGAAAATACATTGTTTATGCCTTTTCATTAGGAATGAGTCATGTAATATTTATATTAATCATATAATATTTATATAACAAAGACCCCCATGTGTCTGTTACACAAAAATTAGACACTGGATTTTCACCTGTTTGATAACTGCATAATGCATTATTCCTGCCATGATGGACATTCTACAACTGCATGAGTTAAGAAGTAATTGAAATGAGGTTAGTATGACTGAAGAACTGAAAATTTTTATTTGCTTTTAATTAATTTCAGTTTAAGTAGCCACATGTAGTTACTAGTTTACCACATTGGACAGGCTGATCTAATGCCTGAATGTAAGGGGGTGGTCATTTTTTGCATATACCAATCTACTAGTCGTGCATTATGTGTGGGGAGATTCTATGTACAACTTCTCACTCTTATTTAATAGGACGAAATACTCACCTGATTTAGTCATATTCTGAACACTTGTTGACCAGCTTTACGTTGGCAGGATTATTGTGCATTAAATGATGCCAAAGATGAGTATGGTGAGCTCAGAGTCTTCCTCCACACTCACATGGCAGATAGTAAAGATAAGCCCAAGTCTATCTCACTGGGCATAGTTTGAGCCCACTCATTTTCTTTCTTCTCTCGCTCAAGTTGTTAGGTTTGGGAGAGTGATTGGTATTGGTCATTATTAAGATTCAAGTTTGAGACATGGTAGAAGCCCATTAGCTAGTACCTAAGCTGTTTGTTCCAGTTCAGATCACTGAAGTGTGTGACCTTGGACAACTTGGGCACTGGCTAGTAGTGAATACTTCTTTATTTCCCACTTTCTATGACCTGTTTTGGTGATACGGACGCTTTTCTACTAGATATTGGTTTAGGTTCTAAGAGACTGTTCATAAGTTCTAAATCACTAAAACAGAATTTAAACGTTTGTCCTTGGTATTTTAATATGAGGCACAATTATTTTCTTGAGTCATTTGTACTCTGTCTTTCAGAATAGTTCCAGTTGTAGAATGCTTTATTCTGTTTATTTCATATAAGGTTCACCATGCTTTGAAAACACTGATGTCCCTTTATATCCACCAGTCCTTGCTACAGTTAAATACTAAATATCACTTAAATTATACAAATGCATAAGCACTGTGTTGTACATCTAAAACTAATGTAAAAGACTGCTGAGTGTCAACTGTGATTAAAAATTTTTTAAAAGGGGAGGGAAAGGTAAAGGAGAGTAAAAAATAAATAATAAAAAATAAAATAAAATAAAAATTTTAAATGGTGCCTATATAGTAATATATTCTCAGCACATCCCTAGAATGGAAGGCCGAGAACAATTAGATAGACAAGTCTGCTGGTCTCAGAACTGGGGGTTTTATCTCCTACTACACAAACGGCAGGGGTGTCTCTCAATTCATTAAAAAAATCTTGGAGGTACCAAAGTAAATGTTAGTTTTGAAAAATAAATGAATGAATCTAATGATCCGTTAGCAATCATGTTCCAAATCAGTTATTTTTATTTCATTTCTCCCTTCAGTAAAAGGGGAACCAATCAAACTATTTACTAAGAGATAATGAAAATAAAGTCTGATGAAAGATATCTCGGTGATAATTGGCATGTACCTCAGTAGTTCAGAGAATTGAGCTGCAAAACTCTTTCCAGACTCAATTTATTTATGCAGACAAAATTTCTCATATTTTACCAGTGAAGGTGAAAATTCGGAGGCATAGACTAGCCGCCTCACTCTTTCATAGTCTAGCAGTCCATGCTATTAATTGATAGCTCATTATTTTTTCATAAAATAAAGCCCCATTATCTTAAAGTAATTTTTAATAAAATGTTCTTTTTATTTTATAATTATCATAATATATAATATAATTAAGTTTCTATTAGTCACCTAGTAGTGGATACTGTAATTATAATTTGACCTAATAATTTTTTTTTATAATCTTAGGGCCTTATGGTCATTGCAAAATTGGGAAATTAAAGAAAAACACATATTTCAATTAACGTACTTTATTTTTAGAGAATTAAAAAAGAATATATATTATGTGAATAATGACTACAAGACTTAGGCAGCACAGTGACATAAAAAAGTGATCAATCAAAAATATCTAATAAAAATCAATTACATTAATATAGCATTAGGTATATGAAATAGAATGAAAATATGAGTTAACGGTAAAAAAAAAATGACGTAAAATTTCTGACCAGTAAGGGAAGCCTTGATCACGTATATTTAAAAATGTTAGAGAGTGGGTGTCAATTCTCTGTAGTAGATAGGACCCATTAAACACATTTATTTAAAATTTTAAAGAAATGACATATTGCAAGTAACATGTGATACAAATTTAGGATTCAAAATTAAAATTCATTTGAAGGTACAAGGGTTTAAAAATCTTTTTAAGAAAGCAAATGTGCAAAATTTTTGAAGGCTAATGGCCTTTACCAAAACAGCTAGCGCTATTTCAGGATCCACTGACAGACTTTGTAAGTTGAGTTTGTATGAAGAGAAGATTTGGTCCTTCGCCAATTCACCTGAAAATTGATGGATAAAGTGTCTGATCTGGGTAACTTATTTCTAAAACCATTAAAATTTAATACTGATCTTAAATATTTAACTGTAGCAATGACAGGTGGATAAAAAGGGACATAAGAGACATAAAAGTATCCAGAATTCCAAGGCGATCCAGCCTTCTCTGATATCTGATTCACAACACTGACACATAAATGAAAACCACTGCTGTATATTAGTGTTGAATAGAGTGTTTGAAGCAACCAATGTAGGCACGCATTAAACATTCTTTGAATGAATTAGTAATCCTGGACACTTTTAAAGGTAAAGTAAAAATATAAACTCCTTCTTTCTATAATACCTTTCCTTTCCTTAAGACATGCACACAAGAATTTCTGCATGCACACACAAACATACGTACTTGTATAACATTAGACATAAGCTTTTTTGCAACTTGCAAAGTCCCCACCAGTTTTTTTAATTTTTGAAAATAATGACTTATTTATAACTCTTCTTTTTCAGCCTTTAAACCTGCTTCCTATTATTCTTTGTCTACCTCATAGAAGAAACTGGTTTTAAATAATATTTTTGCCTTGAGGATTTCCTAATAGCTTGTAGTCTAATAATAGGAAAATTTTGTTTCTTTGAATAAAATTATTGTTTTAATAAAACTCGTCTGCTCTAGACATCACACTGCTTTTTCAAATTTAGCTTTAAAATATTTTAAGACTGAGAACTACTAAATTCTTTTATTTTGTTTACATCTGGAATGAATATTTAATTTTACTTGCTTATAATTTAATTTTGTTATATAATTCCCTAATTTGTAGTAACTAAAATTTTCAACACATACTATCTCAAAACACTATATAAATTAATTCATTTGCATTATAGCAAGTATTAGTGTTAAGCAGAGTTCTCATTATATAACAATTTATTTTTCTGTATTCTAAGCATTCTCACGTGGTTAACGCCGTCTGTCCTAACTGCCAAGAGGCTACGGGCTGCTTCTTCCTCAGTCTGTATTTACGATCCGAAATGAACATGTGTAAGTGCAAAACTTCTCAGCAGAAACAGAAAACTCTATGCAGGGTGTGAAGAAAGAGTATTCCGTTGTCTCTCTTTTTCCCTCATGTGCAACTGCCCATTATGAGTATCCTGGATCCTGGGGAACTCAGTGGATAGACCCTTTTGCAAGTCAGCAATAAGATGATAATGAAGCTCATCCTAAGAACCCTGAACTATTAGGGTTGTTGATTCAACAGAGAAAAATTATCTTTTGTTTGATATAGGCTTAATGTTGAAGGTATTTACTTGAATTTTAATGTTTGAAAATTTAATTATCTGCAAAAATATGAACAGTGACTATTAATCAGAAAACCTGATTAAACAGAACACTGATTAGCCACCCTCTGATCCCATCTGATGTAGAGAATAAGAGACAAAATGGGGATGCTAAAAGATTCACAGGTGGATTCTTTTCGTGTTATCTGAGTCCAGAGATCTGCATATTATGGAGCTAGCGAGAGCCCTTACAATGATCAGCGGCATTCATGTACACGTATGACTTGTATTTATATTATAACTGCAATCTATCTATTTACATAACAAATGTCCGCACTCAGGCCCAGATTTCTCAGGCAATCATCTGGGAGTTCAGTTCTGCAGTTCAAAACCGTTTACTTTCCTCCTTTCACTGCTCTAAGCTCTTCTGCCTGCCCCTCCTTTCTAGTGGACGGTTGAGAGTTTGGGAAAATGGACTGTTCCTTGCCTAGCTTTGCCAATTAGCTCCATTACATACAGCAAGTGACTTTACTTAGACTCTGGTCAATAGCCTCATATAAAAGTGTGTTGGGCTAGCTCACTGTGTGGTTCAATTGTTTAAAAAGTAGTTATACTCTTAACAACAACAAAACCTTACCTAAAAAACCTATACTTACTTCCCTATATGTAAGGCAGATAAGAAAAGAATTGCTCTGGATTCTAGACTAAGTCTAGAATCCTGCTGTCCCAGTGGTACCTAAGGCATATTTGCGAAACCCTAAAAACTTAGTTTTAAAACAACGGGACTAGGTTTTTCCCAAGATTTCTTCCCTTCCCAAGTGTTATAATTTAGGAAAACATGCAGACTAGTTATTAAAGACTTGAAATGGGAAGTGGTCGAAGTTGATGAAAACTGAATTTTACATTGCCTGTAGATTTCTATTTTTATTAATTTCTTATTATTTGAATATAGTTAGTGTACAATCTTATATTGGGTATCTGAATTATAGGTGTACAATATAGTGATTTGACATTTTTATACCTTAGAGTGATGACACCCCACTAATTCTAGTAATCATCTATCACTGTGTAAAGATCACAATACTACTGACTATGTTCCCTTTTGCCTTTTTCTTTTTCTTTTTTTAAGATTTATCTTATTGTTTTTAACAAAGACAAAGAGACAGAGACAGACACTTTTTCAACCGCTTTTCTGGTAATCATCCCTTGGTCTCTATCTCTATGAGTCTGCTTTTGTTTTGTTTTGTTTTGTTGTGTGGTGTTTCTTTTTTCTTTTATCCATTCCCTAGCAATACTTCCCAGAACACATAGTTAAAAATTACCTGGTTTCTAATACTACAAGTTCTGGACTCAGCTGTGTTATGCCAAATGCTCTTTATTTATGGGTTAAAATAATAACATTTCAATGTGCTATTGAATGACATATTCTATTTTCTTATCTGTTAAGCAAGGGGACTGAATTAGATATCCCTGAAGTGTTCTTCAAAGACTAATGTGCAATACTTCTCTGAATACACAGCAAAGCTGGCCAAATTTAAATATAGATTAACTGACCAAGGAAGTTTCAAGTAAAAGGGATTTAATTAAATCTATATTTAAATAAAATTCAATTCAAATCAACAAAATACAATAAAGTTTAGTAAGAACTTTACTCTTCCTATAGCCAATAATTACCCATCATTTTACATTTTTTCACCTCCACTCGTTCTTTTTCTTTTTTTAAGATTTATTTTATTGCTTGAGCGAAGGAGAGAGAGAGAGAGAGAGAGAGAGAGAGAGAGAGAGAGAGAGAGAGAGAGAGAAAGAGAGAGAGAGAGAGAAGGGAGGGGGACCCAGAGCAGTCCCCATTTCCGTAGTTGTACATCATTAGTTGTGAATATAGTTTCATTCCACACAGGTGGATGTGGGGCCACATGGGGCAGAAATGAACCAGGGGCCTCCCACATGGGAGGCAAGAAATTTTGCTGCCATCCTGGTGGTTCCTAGTTGCACCACGGTTCAGCACGTGGGTTTGCATGGTCCGGGCTGGGATTCGATCCCTGGACTTCACAGTTACAAGGCAAACGCTCAACCTGCCGAGCTAAGCTGGCCTCCCACCTCCCTGCCACACACTTATTCTTTAGTAAGTCTATTTTTACCACACTAAGCCAACAAAACTTTAGCTGTTTTATTCATCTCCACACTCCAGACTGTTTTTCCACTGATCAACCTATCTGCCCTTGCCAGATAATTCTTTTTAAAAGCAGTCACAGTCTAAAAATCTCAGAGAGGCTTTCTATGTTATCGTTGTGGCTGACAGAAAAAGTGACCCCCATTCTTTCCTTCCTTGTGTTCATGCTTTCTGAAATATGACTCTGCAACAATTCTTATTAAAAAGTTAGAGCCTATATCCTAAACCGTCAATTCTGGGCTGGTCTTGTAACATTATGCATGTTTATAGAATGTAGAGGACTCGATACTGGGCATATTTCAAATCTAGACTTCCAGATGCCTTATTTGTTACTACTTGTCTTTGAACTCTGCCACCTCCATAGGATCAAACCTGGACTAGCCTGAAAGGAAGAAAACACGCGTGGCCTAGTTACCCTCAGCTTCTCAGTTGATAGGCAGCCAGTATATGCAAATGGGCCCTCGGAGACAAGGGAGGCTGCAGTGTACCTGCCAGCACCTCACAGATGCATGGGTGAGTCAAGCCACAATCAGCCAATATGGCCTACTTTACCTGATTCACAAGCAGCTACAAATGGCTGTTAGTTAAGCCAATAAGTCTGGAGTGATTTGTTACAGAGCCAGCTGAAACCTACCTCCACTGCCCTATTTCATACACTGAACAACTTTTTCCTGGAATCATATAGAAATAGTTTATTGATCTCTGTGTCTCCTGTCTTCATATTCTCCAATGCAATAACCCTCAGCTTCAAAATGCTGTGTCTATATAAATAGGAATGGTAAAGGTTTATCAATAAATACACAAGACCAAATCATTTTAAGAGGATTGTTTTCCACATCCTCTCTTTCCATGGGTATCTCATCCTAAAACTGATCTGCCTGAGAATGACCATGAGACCTAGGTATAATGCTTGTTTTTTCCCACATACCCTTCACAAGATGCCAATTCAAAATACTGGTTTGGTGAAAACATCTTTATAATAAATTGCTACAAGTTTTTCAAAGTATTTTTAGAGACTATGTGAGCAAACATGTTGGAAAACCACAGCATCATTGCCAAGTGCACTTCTTAGCATGCAACTGTGGTCACTTATTTCTCTAGTTTAAAATACTTCAACAGCTTCTCACTATATAGGATCAAATCCAAAATCCTTGGCTTGGTGCTCAAGACCCTCTAAGACCTAAATCCACCCACATTTTATGGTTTTGGTCCCTTAAAGACACTTTATTTTTATTACACTGAACCACTTATAAGTCTCTGGGAGGTCTGGTAGCTCTGTCTGTTCTCCTGCTTTTGCCTTAAGAGTCTCCTCCTTAGAGCATTCTTGTCTGTTGACCCAAAGCGTTTGTTCTATTCCTTACATTTGTCAAAGGCCAAACTCAGGATCCTCCAAAAATCTCCCTCTGAATAGTCCCCCTTCCCCACCTCTCAGGTAGAAATCTCACTTTTTTCAATCTTTCAGAGTACTTTATTGTTATCTATCTTAAACATTTTTATCTTACTGGTATTATTCTTATTTGTGTGATTATATCTCCCGATTAATTATGATCTCACTTAGAAAAAACTTTTGTCTTTGTATCCCCTTAGTGCCTTCTGAAAAGAGTTGTAAGTAAATGTGTGTTGAATGAATAAATGAGTGTATGTGATTAAAAAATATAACTTCATTTCTTCTTTTTTGAGAAAAAGAAACAAAGGATTGGAGAGTTTTTAAGAAGTTGGGTGGAAAAAAATTCTAAGTCATTTGTGTTGGTTAATTGGTCTTTCCCAAAGGAAATGCAAATCTATCTTTAGGAAGTAATGACAGGAAGTAATGTTACAGGTTGGACCAGGGTGCCTTTTGAAGTTAGGCTCCTAGGTAAGTAAGGTTCCTATCCTTTCACAAGGACAAGGATATAGGGGCTAGCTTCCTTGATGATTACATTTAAAGCAACTTTGTCCAACCTGTGGCCTACAGGCCACATGTGGCCCAGGACAGCTTTGAATGCGGCCCAACACAAATTCGTAAACTTTCTTAAAACATTATGAGACTTCTTTTTGCAACCTTTTAAAAAATTCAACAGCTATTGTTAAGGTTGGTGTATTTTGTGTGGCTCAAGACAATTCTTCTTCTTCCAATGTGGCCCAGGGAAGCCAAAAGATTGGACACCCCTATTTTAAGGGATGGCTCCCAAGTCTTAGACAGTCCTGGATTGTAAAACTGACAGGAGGCCTTAAAAAATCATATTGCAAATGAGTAGAATTTGGAAGTACACATTTTCTAAAGTAAAAACTTTAAAAAAGAGAAATCAGAGACCTAAAAACAGGAAGAAGCCTGTCTAAAGTTTAGTCAAGCTGAGGGAAACCTTAAGATCACCTTGATCAGCATGAAATAATATTTTGAAGTGTGATGTCATAGCCAGTTATCTGACAAGGTTTTAGAGCTAGTTCTTACAATAAACTCTCTTTAGGAAAGTCTAAGAATTTTAAATATCATCTATTACAACCTTTCTCCCAATGTAGGAAGTTCTTCTTGGTTGACTCCGAGAGTCATTCATTCACAAAATTCGTTGTCAATTCCACCAATAAAGTTATCTTACAAAGCAGTTATTCTATTTTCCCATAGTTTGAATTAAAAAAAAAAATTCCCTATTGGTTTCTAATTATAATACAAAAGGTTCTGAGTAGAACATACTAGGTTGACTATTCCATGGGAAATTATGCAAAAATAATGTAGTTAAATAATCTAGTCTTCTATTTTCAGAATAAAATTAATGTATTGCCAGTTACTAGTTTCCTTCATTTATGAGCATATGTAAATCTTGTTTTTGTCAGTAAATGATCTGGTGGTACATATTTTAGGGACACATGAAGCAGCTGTGGGCAAAACTTTTTATAATGCTTAAAATATTTGAATAATATCTTTTCCTCTAGGTTTTCGATTATGAAACCCAGACACTTATGATAGAAGTGTCAAAATACTTGATAGAGTTAGTGAATTATAGTCATCCATGTACTCTGCTGGTATTTGTTATCCATTCCAATAAATTTCCTTCAGATATTTTTAGGCAAAAAGCAAATAGGCAACAAGCAAAGATATTTTGAGAAATGTGGGAGGTGATAAAAATATGTTGTTGTTTTAATGTGCCTAAAATCTCTATTTCAGGGATGCTGGGATAGCTCAGCAGGTTGAGCACTTGCCTTGCAACCACAAGGTCTGGGGATGGAATCCAGGCCCTGGCCCTTGGAAACCCATGAGCTGAACTGTGGCACAACTGGTAACCACTGGGACCTTGTTGAAGGTTCTCACCTCCCATGCGGGAGGCCCAAGTTCAGTTCCCACCCTGCGCCATTCCACATCTACTTGTGTGGAATGAAACCATGTCAAAACTAACGATATAGAACTATGGAGACTGCTCTGGGCTCTTCCTCCTTCTTTCTCTCACCTTCTCTCAAACAATAACATACATCTTTAAAGAAATATCTATTTTAAATGCAGTTAAAATTGCCTTTCTATGAAACAGTCTTCCCTGCAAAGACATAGTAATGGTTATAGATATTAAGGTGTCAGTTCCCTCTTTTCCATCTCTACTTAGCTGGAGTACTTAAGGCCAAATACCTACAAGCTCATGCCAACTTCCTTCCTGGGCTTCTTCTCTTGATCGCTGTAGTCAGCACATTGAGGTGCAACACCATATGTTTCGGTAAAATGAATGATAACTAGGGCATGATGGGGATTCTATAGTCAAGATGTAATATAAAAATCAGTAATAGAACGTTGATCTTTGAAAAGTCCCACACGTTCCAAGATCGAAAGATATTTTTATTTCTAATCAATTGTTTATGTTGATAAGTCATAATTTATGAAAAATACTTCAGATATGTAAACCATATGTTCAGCATACTGAACTGAAATAACTGAAGAAATGACAAGATTGTATGAGGGCTGTCCATAAAAAATCCAGCCATTGTCAATATAACCAGAAAGGTTACATGGCTGGATACTGTCTGGACAGCCCTTGTATTTTGCATCTCAAAAACTCTCAGGAACAACTAGAGGAATGATGACCACCCACATTTGTTAAATTGCAAGTTTCTCTTAGTCTCTCCCCAAGGCTTGGAGACCATTTTTTTCTCTTCTCTCCTCTCCTCTCCTCTCCTCTTCCCTTCCCTTCCCTTCTCTTCTCTTCTCTTCTCTCTCCTTTCATCTTTTCCCTTCTGCTCTCCCCTCTCTTCTCCTCCCCTCCCATCTACTCCCTTCCTCTTCTTCTCTCTCTTTCTCTCTCTCTCTCTCTCTCTCTC
>PVKE010050633.1:0-10889 GCA_004027555.1 Craseonycteris thonglongyai
CCCCTGGAACAATTAATGTCAAATACACTTGCTTTAATCAACTCAATAAATGTTTTATTCCATACCCGTAATACAATCAGCCCTCTGTTAAAGGGGTACCTAGGATTTCAGGAGCAAGAAAACAGGCTGAGAAACATAAGTGAAGTAGGAGAGGGCCAGGTAAATGGTCTATGGCTCAAAGAACTGGGAACCATTGTTGTTTTGAAGGTGTTGATAAATTATACTAGCATTTTGTTAGAGTCTTGAATAATGAAATCATTCTTAGAAAAAATGTAAATGGAAGCAAGAGAAGTAGGAAGCAGAGGTCTGCGTTTGAGTAATTCAGAGTGGCTGTATTTTACTAGAATCATAGGAAAATCAGTTTGAAAATGAATTTGGATTATGGAGGGTCATGAATGAGGGAATAAGAAAATTAACATGAGACAGCGGATTTGGGTTCTGAAGAGAGGGGCTTTCTTTAGGGACGTGTCTGTGGCTATAGGATGCAGTTTTTCTATAGACAATCAAATGTTTCTGGGGGAAAATATAACATTCTGGGATGAGAGCATGGGCCATATGAAAAATATGAGTGTTGTGGACTGAATTTTGTTCTATCAAAATTCATGTTGAATTCCTAACCCCAGTACCTTAAATTATGAGATAGGGCCTTTAAAGAGATGATTAAAGTTTTCCAATATGACTGGTATCCTTATAAAAAGATATTAGAACACAGACACAGAGAGACTAAATAAAGGCAAAGATAAAAGTTGGCCAACTATAGGACAAGGCCAGAAGTCTCCAGAAATGTGAGTAAATAAATTTCAGGTTTCAAACTATTCATGTGGTATTTTTTATTACAGCCCTAGCAAACTAATACAATAAGCAAATACTATTTTTGTTAAAAAATAATAATAAAATGAAATGATAAACTGAAGTCATAGAAGTGGAAATAGAAAAAAAATAGTTTTGAAAACATTGTATAGGTGTAACATTACTGAAATTTGCAACTACTGCATTGAGGTGTAGAGAAAAAAGGTCAGTCATGACTGAAGTCTGAAGATGGGGAAATGGACAAGTATAGAAGAACAGTGGGTTGGAGGAAGAAAAGGATGGATATGGTTTCAGCTGTGTTCCCATTGAGGAAGTTCTGGGTCTTCAGGGTGGAAGCATCCATCAAAAAGTTAGAGATGTGTGTCAGACAGTAGGACACATGATATGGCCGCTGAAGTCAATAGTGAGCACAAACAGAGAAGTGCTGCAGCTTAAACAACCAGTGAGTGAATGAATGCATGAATGGTGTATGTACTTCCTTTCTAAGTAGCTGAAACAATATGACTAAATTTCTGTATATGTAATTTTAGTGACAAATGTCTTTTAACTTACAACTAAATAAGCTAAAAGGACTTTTATCTTCCTGTTGTCTAATGCTTAAAATTCCTTTTGAAAAAAAAAATTTTTTTTTTTAAATATTTTGGTCTTTTTACTCATAGGTGAGACCAGAAAAGATCATATATCTCATGGAAATGATGATTTGAATTCATACAAGTATAAATATGTGAGATTAGATTATTTCCCAAGAACAGATTTTAATTGGCATTAGTGGGAGTGGGAGAGCAATAAGACATGCTACTTCTCCCAGAAGAGAGCAGGTGAAAGAGTTGATACTATGAGTGCCACAAAGGACAGGTTGTCTGGGCCCAGTTTGGAGATAAGGTCCAAACCATCTCACAGTAATAAAAGGATCCATTTTTCTTACCAAGGGAAAGTTGGCTTCAGTTATATATTTCACTTCTGTGCCAGATTTTGCCTAAACCCTACCCCTGGGGAAAATCAAGAAATTTAGAAGTACTTTTCCAAATCAAGAAAGTGATTCCTGCTTTTAGCTCTTGTTATGAACATGTCCTGTTGGTCCCCAAGAGTAATGCTTGGCTGACGTGCTTGCATAAATTGTTTATATTGTTCATTAACTAATATGCTATACATGTTAAAAATAAGACTCAGTTTTCATTCTGAAGACTTATACATAATAACATCAACCTTTAGCAAAATACTGCATTATTTATTTATAGAATAGCTTTCACTCATTTAATAATGCTCTGTAATTAATTTGTAGATTACTTTTTGACTTTGCACAGTTACAATTTAGCATTAAGTTCCTGCAAAAGAAAAAATATTTTGTTGTTGTTGTTGTGGTTGTTGTTGTTGTTGAATACTGATCATTTTCCCCTGATGTGTTTGAGACTATTATCTCCACAGATTAATTAAAATATTGTTGTGGTTAGAATGAACCAAACTTTTACAATATTTATTTATTTTATAAATATTTATTTAATAACTGCTGGGTTTTAGGCACTGCCCAAGGTGTTGAGTAAGTAGACAAGGAGGGCCTGCCTTTAGGTGTTTTACATTATTTTATATTCTTGGTTAACCCTTAAAGACTTTAACACAAAGTATAGAAGAAGAATAAAAATCAAAGAACACAAAATGATGAAACAATTTTAAAGATATCTGGGCTTGTACTAGAGTAAATACAAAAGTACTCAATTTTATACATTCATTAAAGTTTTATGATTGTTAATCTAAATCATGACCTTCAACATATACTATGTTTAATGATGAAAGATTACCCTATATATTTAATATATTTTATTGTCATAATATATATAAGAATTTCAACAACTAAAATTTTTTAGAACTTTTTTTTTTTTTTTTTTTTTCCTGAAGCAAGTGTTCTGGTCAGATTTGACCAGCACCTTTCACAAGATGGCATATGTCAATGCTTTTTGATGGGGTGATTTCCTTACATATGACTCCATGAAAACATCTGCATGGTACTCCCATCTGTGCCACATTGGCCTGGTCTTAGTGCTCTGAATTAACAATGCTGATGCCACAGTTGGTCAAATTAGATAAGAAACAGCCCAATAATTTCCTTTTTAGTAGGTATAGTCTCATGAAAAAAATGACCATGGAGTCCAACCAATTGAATGATACAACTTGGGTAGCCTATGTGAAAATCCTAGAGGAAGACTCATTCTCTGCTTCACAGTCTTAGATTTGGTGAAGCATCCAAATGCCATTCCTGTAGAGGAAGATGTAGCCAGTTGACTTACTGATGGGCATACCTTGTGAAAGGTATGGCCTGGCCACAGTATGGGGTCAGTGAGTTCTGTTGAGCAAATGAGTTGCACCTCTGGATCTTTCAAAGGCTTGCATTTGGATCAGATAAATAGTTCAGGCTTAGGAGCTGCCAGAAAGTATTTGGCAAAGAGCCTACTTTTTTTCTCATGTACAAGTATTCAATGGACTTGATTCTGCACAGAGATATGTGAAAGTGAAAGTTCATTGCCTACCTTTACCAGCCCTTAACTTCTAATGAGATAATGGACATAAAAGTGATTTTTAAAATCACAATGCAAATCTGAGACACTTTTGGTTGTTATTTTAGTACCCGAGGAAAATGTAAAAATACAGAGAGCCACAAATTGTACCATGCTTCCACATGCATATATATATTTTTTCACCATCTATTAATAAGCCCTCTAAAAAGTGTAGATTATCTAGGCTCTGGCTTTTTGAATTATGCACTGAAGTTACTTTTCTTTGTTCTCCCAGCATGTGATACTTCCAACATTTGATGTGTATGTGACAAGTTTATGATATTTTTCAAACAATGTAAAACAAACACTAGCTAGGAAGTATGCCTATAATTTAAAACGTCATAGAATAAAATACTAAATAAACAGACCTCAAATCCTACTAGTCTGCCTCCAGAGTCTGTACAATAAACAATTTCTCCAAATGCTTTTAAATATTAGTTTTATGAATATTGTGCTACTTTAATAATAGATGTAACATTTTTGTTATATATGTTTCTTCTTTGTTTTCTCTCTTGGATCTAGGATCATATATACTGTTACCAAACTTTAGTTCATAAGAGACTTCTCCGATGATTATATATAAAATAATTTACGTTTGCATTATAGAACATTTACATATTGTTACATGCTTTTTCTTACCATCATCTTATTTGATCCCTTCCCTAAGCTTTAGAATGCATAGGACTTTATCCTCACTTTTCACATAAAGTAACAGATCCAAAAATTTAGCAGTTTATTCAATTTCACATCACAAGTAGCCATTCTAAGACCGAATATCAAATTTCCTACCTCTTGATTCAGCACTGTTTCTTGTATATGAGACATTGTTTTATTGTTTCTTTCTTTCTTTATTTTAATTTATCGTTTGGGAAAAATATAAAAGAAGTTTAAGAGTCCCAATAAAATTGGATAGCATTTTTTTGACAAAATTTATTAATAGAATTGTAGAAATCTTCACCAAAGCAGAAGGTGAAAATGTTTTGTATTAACAGTGTATTTTGGTTAAGTGAGCACACACAGATAGGTTCTGCTTTATTAATTTTCAATTTCCCATTTCTTGGCCTGCCTAATGTGAACACCTTGACAGCACTAGTCTCAAGTGCTCTCTTGCTTTATGCTATTCATTTATTTAGGCAGCTCATTTGCACTTGTTCATCATCCTCTTCCTTCACTCAGTCTCAGAAGCTGTTTTGCTAATTATTGACCCAGGATAAAGGCAGCTAAAATTAGAATGCTCTTTACTTAGAATCACAATGCATTTTCCATTTTTCAAGACCAAGGTATTTTTAGCTGTGCGGTACAGAGACCATTCAGTTATATGAGCACTTGAGTTGCTGCTAAAGAATCACAACTCAGTTTTTTAAAAGGAAAAAGAATTGGTATTTTACTGACAGCCAGTAACTTGGAAAGAGAGAAAGAGAGAGAGACAGAGTGAGAGAGATTGAGATTGAGAGATGTTTTTTTCTTTACAGATTAATATGTAAAACAGCCGAACAGTAGTGCATTCATTTATTCCATAAATATCTCTCAAGGAGTTGCCAATAGTAAAGAATATTAGTGCTAAAGACAGTGGGAGATGTTTAGATGGAAAATTATCTTATTATAGGACCTGACATATGACAGATAGTCCAGAAATATTTGTTAAATGGAATGAGCTATCACATGGACTGTATCTCACAGCATTGGTATCTATTCAGAAATTATGAAGTCATTAAATACATGAAATTAGAAAGGGCTGTAGGAATCACCTCACATAGCCCGTTTATTTTAGAGGTGAGACAGTGGAGACCCAGACAAGCTGTAAGATTTTTCCAAAAACACACATTTAGAAAGAGTATCCTTTTTTTATTGTAACATATTTCAGAAGTTACACATATGTCAATATCTATAATGAAGGTTATCATGTAAGAAGAACTAATAAATGTTCTAGAACACCGTTACCCAATGTATACCATGAATTTAATTTTAAAAATTTTGATATCCACATTCAAAAAAGTAAAAAAAAAAAAGTGAACTTAAGTTTAAGAATGTATTTAACTCAATATATCCAATATATTATAATCCCAACATGTAATCAATATAACAGTTGTCAATGGGCACTCTTATTTCCATATTAAGCTGTCAAAATGCAAAGAGTATATTACACTTTTGACACATCTCAATTTGGACTAGCCATATTTCAAGTATATAATATCTAATAGGGGGCCTAAGCCCCCTATTAAACTGTATAGAATCACAGGGGAAAAATGACTATACATTTTTAAAGCTGTAGTATTTTTATTATTGCTAACTTATAAAATTTGTTTTTAATTTAAAAGCACAAAAAGAAAACAACCCAAATTAGTCAATTTAGTAAGGTATATTAAAAAAAAAACTGGAATAGACCTATAATCATTAGATAAATTGAATTTTTACCTTCTACCCCTACAAATTATTAAATAAACAAAGCATCAAAAGTGTTGGCTCAGATGGTTCTATATACTTCTACCAAAATTTCATAAAAGAGATCATTTCTACGATTTTTAAATTATCTCATTTTAGAAATAACTGTTCACAGTATACATTAATGTCATTTGAAGCATTAGTAGAAATTTGTCAACCAGTTTTTTAATGTGATAAAACAATAATCTTAGTTATCCATATCACCCATCATTATCTTGGGTTTTCTTATGAAAATGGAGTGTTAATTCAATTGTTGATAAATAGCAGGGTGCTTCTATTGAATAGACTGTGATATAGGTCCTCTCTGCCATGCACTTAATATTAAATGTACAAAATGAAGGTAGGGAGAAGTTACCTATCATAGGAATCTGAGCTCACCAATGACTTTTAGAGGTTTCTAAAGCCAAAACAGAGGATTTTTCTTGTTATTCTTCAAATTCCTGTTTCTAATAAGAAATTCCACAGAAGCAAAGAGACTAGTATATTGTTCAATATTCAAATCCACAATAGTTTAATATAACTGTGGGTTTGGATATTACCTTGACCTTTTCTTGGATCTTTGTTCGAAGCTCAGGTGAATGTGTTAGTGGGGTTTTACCTTTTTAAGTTCTTTAGCTTTGGAAGTAAAAACCAGAGCTGGCAAGTGAAACAAAGGGAAAGGCAAGGGGCTGAAGAAAAACTGAATTAGGTCACATTTCTGGAGGCTTCTGAATTTGGTACAATAAGATCCCTGTGATCATTTCGTACCTAGCTTTTTAAAGGGCTATTACAATTTTGTTTTATTGTCTGACCCAGAGAATAAATTTGTAGACTTTTAAAGCCTTTCCCTCAAAAGCTAATTCTGATTCTTTACATTGTACCACATTAATAATAGTTTTACTTATCATTTACCATAAGTTCATACAGACTTCTAAGATGTGTGTGTGTTTTGTTTTTTAATTCTTAGTTCTTTTATAGTTCCTATCTTCAAGCATAAATTCTTATTGTTATCAGTGCAGTGAGGAAAATAGGTGTGTTAGAATGCTGGTAGTTGTAATAGAAAACTATAGTTCACCTGGCTTAAACCATAAGCAGTCCTGAGGTTGGGAAGCTCAAGTCACTCAGTAACTCAGTGACATTGAAGGCCTGAGTCCTTTCCATCTTTATTTTTTACTATCTTCAAGTGTTGGTGACATTTTGGACTTGTTTGCCATGATCTTGCGATGTCTGTCATAGTTCTAGGTATCAAATGTAAAAATAAATGTCGCTAGTGAAAAAAGAAGGATTTCCTTTTCTTTATGTCTTCTTTTAAGATCGAGAAGATATGCTTTTCCTGAGGACTTAAAGAGTGATAGACTCTGAAATTACTCATATCAAAGATGTCATTGAATCCTGCCTGTAAAGATTTAACAGATTTGAATTGTAGAGAGGTAGGGGGCACTGTATTCTCTATGAGGCAGATTTGAAGAATAGTAATTGGCAATGTTGCTAGGGCAAGTTTGAATGAATATGATAAAATATAAAGGCTCTCAAGTAGTTTAATTGGTCAAGGGGAAGCCGGGATGGCTGAGTGGGTTAAGCGCTCACTTTGCAGTGCCGGGGACCCAGGATCGAATCCCGGCCCCAGCCCGTGCGGAACCATGTGCTGAATTGGGGAGTACCCCCAGTTCAGTTCATTCTCTCTCTCTCTCGCTCTCTCTCTCTCTCGCTCTCTCTCTCTCTCTCTCTCTCTTTCTCTCTGTCAAAACCAATTATAAAAATAATTTGGTCAGAACTTTCAGGATGCCAAGAGAAAAACATTATGTGTACTGCTGATAGTGGTCTTTTATTATAAGGTGTATTAGTTAGCTATCGATTCAGTAATGCTACATTACAATCAACCACAAAATATCTGAGCATATAATAGGCATGTATTTATTGCTCATAGCTCTGCTGCAGGCTGTAGGTTATTTTGTGTTTGTTCCTCATATTTTTCCTTCTTGGACCACTGGTTTCCTAGGGCCTGTTCTTGTCATGGCATAGTTGAGAACTCTCAGAGTGGCAGTTGCAAACCTTTTATGACTGACAAGGCATCATCTTAAAGCAGGAAAACATTTGTGCCCACATTCTGTTGGTCAAAACACTTAAAATGGCCAAGCCCAATATTATTGAGGGGAAGGGCAGTGAAGGAAAGAAGGACTGGGAAGGCAGTGAGTATTTGCTCAATAATAACTAATTAATCCATGACATAAAGATAGATAGAAACTTGAGCTATCATGGTGATTTGACCCATCAGCCACAATCCTTCTGGAACACCAAGGTTCTCAACTGTGGAGAATGGGCTTCTTAGACAAACTCAGGAGAGCAACCCAATTTGAGTGGCCTTTTTTATTTTGCCTTATACTTATGCTTTCAAAAGGGATGATATGTGCCCATAAGCTATTCATTGAGCTGATTGATTATTAGTCAGAATCAGCACGAGCTACTCCCTGATCATCTCATAGTCATGATTAAATGTCTTTGTTCTCATGCATCATGTCCTCTAGGACTAATCGAGGTTAATATTACTTCTCTCAGCAGCATTACTGAGTGAGTGATAAGAACAAAAGCTACTAAAAAAAATTATTGTACTACATTCCTAGCATGGAACTTTTGGCCTTCTTCCAAGAATCCAGCACATTTATGAAAACCAAGGTATGGCATTGTGGTTGTTGTTATACCAATCATGTGCCCTAACTTAATATCGATCAGAAAATATGTGGTTCACAGAAGTGGCATAATTTTCCCATCACTGCACAGCTAAATTGATTACCTGAGAATTAAAGACATCCTCAAATTATGTTATCTCTAACTCTACTTAATTTCTATTTGAACAAAATTTAGCCCTATTTCAAATTTCTAAATTAAAGATATATGACTATAATTGCATTAATCAATCCATTAATTCTGAAGTCCAAATAGTCTTATGGTGCTTGAGTAGAACCTGATGTGTGTGTATGTCCTATTTAGAGAATATCATCTTCTAATATTGATACTGGTGACATGATCGTAAAATGTGCGAACGGCTCACTTCCTGTGTCCCTATACTTCTCAAATTCTGCTCAGCACTTTTTCTCATTTTATTCTGTGGCTTCTGTGATGGTAGGGCCACATACAGTAAAGAAAGATGCAGACTACTTAATTGGTTTGTATTAATGAAAAATAACAGGAGCCTTCAACAAATCATTGTTGCTTGGTTGGTTGGCACATTGTTTGGTGAATGAATGAACAAAAATGAATGAAAGGAGGTAGGGAGGAAGGAAAGAACAGAGAGGAGGAAAGGAGGCAAAGAAGGGAGATCAGGAAAGGAAATATGTGCTCAATTTCACTGTTTTTTAAACCCCTTATTTATAATTAATAAATCATACACTTTTTAAATTAAATCTTATACCGCTTTTTCTTTCAAACCTTTGCAGCTTAGATTTGCCATCTCAATGTGGTGGTTTTGAAATGGTTTGGGGACATTAAAAAATGATTAATGTTAGCTCTTTTAAAGTTGTTGTTTTACATATTGCTGGAGACAAAATATGTGTAACAACTTATATCAAATAAGTACAGTTATAAATAAATGCTTTAAATTTAAAATTCAATAAGTTGTTATGGGTAAAAATATAGGGTCTAGCAGAAGTAACTGTAATGTCATAAGACTTGCTTTGTCTTACAGGAGCTGGACAGCAATTTGAATATTTCACCTAAAATACAGTGTGTTTGAGTGTGATATTGTTATGTTACAGAATTACATGCTTATGATTTTGTAATACAAGTTCTGGAATAGATTACCAGCTCATAAAAAAGAGGTTTTGCTTCTGCCAAACCCTATATTTCATGCTATTTTCCCCCTGTATAAAGGTTTCACTAAATAATAGCTTATACTTATTAGAGTATTCATGAAGTCTGGAAACATTAAAAATATTTTGTATTTTAATAGACTAAACATGTCCCTTTGGGCATTACATATTGTCACCTATGTTTCCAGACTGTTTGTGTGCCAGGCACTATCCTAAGTGCTTTACATGTATTTATTCATGTAAGCTACTTGGGTAGTGTTTCTTTCACCTCATCAACACCTCAGCCCTAACAAGTGATTCCATTCCCCACCCCCCAAACACACACACACACACACACACACACACACATGCACTTGCATTTGAAATTCTGACAATCATGCAGTTTTTCAACACGAGAGCACAAGATCTTAGATGTGGCTAGGAGGTGACAGAACTATTCTAGAACTCATGGGTGTAGGCTGGGTGGCTCCTTCACTGACTCCTAGCATTGGTTTTGCTTTAGAAATAGTATGGGGAGTTTTATTTTAGTTTAGAAATGCACTTTTTGATGTTTCTCTTGGTATGCGTAGGACTGTTTTGAGTTAGTACAGAAGGCATCCTCCCCCCTGCATTTGGAAAAGTACATTTTCCAAATTTCTCCCGATATGGAAAATTTAAAGTCACTGAAACACTTTTACTATAGTTTTTGTAGAAACTGTTTCAGAAAAGTTTATTTTATTTGCTTTTCCTAGCAGAATTTTAACTGTGCTTGTGTAAGTCTTACCAATGCATAAAATATTACACATAGTTGGTAAATATGAGAGACAAAACTAGATCAGATATTGTAATTATAGGTCACCTTAAAAAATGTTAGTAACATTTTTTTTATACAGACTTGCTTGATATTTACTCATCAAAAGGAAAATTGCAGAATCATGGCTGAAGTTTGTATATGACCAGCTAAAATCAGCAATAGCTATATAATTTCAATTATTTTCTCCTCATTAATGGAAAATTACTGTCAGCTGAGCTGGAGTCTACAGACTGAGCAAATGTCTGTTTCCTTTCTACAACTGAGTGTTTCAAACTTCTTTCAATAGGTAAAATTACCAGTAAAGGTCAGAGATTTGTTTTTCATGCATGATAGATTCCATTTGCTTTAAAAGTATTATACCAGGACAGACTTCTTTTCTGACTTTTGAATTTAAATACTTACAGGCTTGAGTCAACCCCAAACTATTTCCTTCTGCTTACTTTTCTTTGGCAGAATCATATATATATATATATATATATATATATATATATATATATATATATATATATA
>PVKE010050634.1:0-10884 GCA_004027555.1 Craseonycteris thonglongyai
GGGCTGCTGGGCACACCCACGGGGCTGCTGCGCACACTCACTGGGCTGCTGGGCACACCCACGGGGCTGCTGCGCACACTCACGGGGATGCTGGGTACACAGGGGGCTGCTGCGCGCACTCACGGGGCTGCTGCGCACACTCACGGGGCTGCTGCGCACACTCAGGGGGCTGCTGCGCGCACTCACGGGGCTGCTGCGCACACTCACGGGGCTGCTGGGCACACTCAGGGGGCTGCTGCGCGCACTCACGGGGCTGCTGCGCACACTCACGGGGCTGCTGCGCGCACTCACGGGGCTGCTGCACACACTCACGGGGCTGCTGGGCACGCTCAGGGGGCTGCTGCGCACACTCAAGGGGCTGCTTCGCACACTCACGGGGTTGCTGTGCACACTCACCGGGCTGTTGTGCACATAAGGCTTCCATGCCCAGTGAAAGGAAGGAGCTGGCAAGGTGCCACGTGCTCACACACACAGCCGCCCCATCCAGAGAAAGTGCAGAACTCGGAGGGGGCTGCTGGGCATGCACACCGGGCTACCCTGTCCAGACAAAGGGCTGAACTAGCAGGATGCTGTGGCCCACCCACCCAGAGCAGCCCCGTCCATACCAGGCTAAGGCAAGGGACAATTATAGCAACAGGGCGTGCTGCGAGCACACAGTGCAAACCACCTGGATCAGAAAGACAAGGACGCACACATCAGGCCGCCCCGCCCACTTCTGTTCTGGCCGTGGACAGCCAGAAGAGGGAGCTACTGCACATGCGTGTACACCAGGCTGCCCTACATACCATAATAAACAGTGAACCAACCTCTTAAAAAGCAAATATGAGGGTTAAAAGACAAAAGTAACAAAATTAATCATAACTATAACAAATAGTCATGGGATATACAGAACAAAAAGATATAAAATACGTTGTCAAAAACATAAAGCACAGCAGTGGGGAGTAAAAATGTAATGCTTTTATAATATATTTAAGCTTAAATGCTTATCAGCTTAAAATAGATTTCTATGGATATAGATGGGTATATATGTACCTCATGGTAACCCTACAATAAAAGCTTACAAAAAAATACCAAAAAGTCAAGAGAAAAGAACCCAAACAAAACACTAAAGAAAATCAGTAAGTGAAAAAGAAAGAGATCACAAGATAAAAGAAACAGTGAACAAAAACAACTAAAAGATTAACAAAATGCAATAAGCATATACCTACCAAAAATGACTCCAAATCTAAATAAACTAAATGTTCTAATCAAATAACTTGGGGTAGTTGAACTGATCAAGAAAATAGAGTGAGAGACCCATCTAATTTTTATAAGCTGCCTGTAAGATTCACCTTAAATAGAAACGCACAGAGAGACTGAAAGGGAAGGGATAGAAAGAGGTATTCCAAGCAAATAGAAACTAAAAGAAAGCTGGGGTAGACTTTAAAATAAAGAACGTAAAAAGAAAGATAAAGATACATAACAATAAGGGGTCAATCAAAGAAGAGGATTTAACAATTAGAAATATCTGTGTACCCAACATAGAAGCACCTAAGTATATAAAGCATATATTAATGAACATAAAAGTAGAAATTAACAGTAGTACTATAATAGTAGGAGACTTTAATATCACCCTTATCTCAATAGGTAGATCATCCAGACAGAAAAATAATAAGGAAATAATAGGCTTAAATGTTGCATTAGACCAGATTGATTTAGTAGACATTTATAAAATATTTAATCCCCAAACTGCAGAATATACATTTCTCTCAAGTGCATAAGGAACGTTCTCCAGGGCAGACCATATATTAGGACACAAAACAAGCCTCAAAAGATTCAAGAAGATTGAAATTATAGCAATCATATTTACAACACAATGGCATGAAACTAAAAATCAGCTATAGAAAAAAACACAAATGCATGGAGATTAAAGAACATGCTACTATGAGAGGTGGCCAAGAAATTCGTGGCATGAAGAGGAAGAAGGGTAAAAAATAGACTACCGGTATTATTTTTCCTTTTCAATATATTTACCCTTAACCTTAATATACTTTTCATCTATTTCAAAAAGCTTATTTATGCCCTCAAAAAATGTTTGGTTTTTCCCCTCAAATTGCAACTTTAACCTCTCCGCTGTCTGCAAATTTCTTCCCTCAAAGCTGTTTTTTCATATTCAGGAACAAATAGTAATCAGTCGGAGCCAGATCTAGACTGCAGGGAGGGTGGTTTAGCATTTGGAAGCCACAGTCGTGAAGAGTAGCCAACACAACATTGCTCTTGTGCACGGGTGCATTGTCATACAAAAGCAGCGCCCCTTTGGTCCATTTTCCTCTTTTCTCCATCACAAATTTTTTAAACTATTTCAGCAGACTAGAGTAGTACTCTCCAGTTATTGTGACACTTTTGTCCTTGTAATCAATCAGCAAGATACCCTCCATATCCCAAAAAATGTAACCATGATTTTTCCAGCTGAATGTGACACCTTGAACTTCTTAGCATGTGGCATGTCCTTTTCATGCCATAGCATGGACTCCTGCTTTGACTCAGGCTTATAATGATGAATTCAAGATTCATCTCCAGTGACAACCTGGTTTAAAACTTCATCTTTGCTGTCTCTGCAGCGGTCCAAAAACTGTTATGAACACTCAATGCACTGCTATTTCTGAAGCAGCGTGAGCATTCTCGGTACCCATCTTGAACTGATTTTTGACATCTTTAGATGCTGATGAAGAATATTCCAAATGTGATACTCCACGCACATCTACAAGCTAATTTTTATTCAATCTGACATCTCCCACCACTTGTTTTTTAACGTTTTAGACAATGTCTGAGGAAGTGGCCTCAACAGGGCCTCCCAGGTGGAGGTGGTGTGCAGTTGACTCTCTGCCTGGCTTGAAAAGGCTCTGTCACTTGAAAACCATGGATTTTCCAGGGCAACAGTCCTTGTAAGCCATTGACATCTCTTCTAAAATGGTTTGAGGTGTTTTCCCTTGTTTTGTGAGGAACTTAATGATGGCAGAAAATTCAATTTTATCCATTCTTGGGGTTTTCTTCACATTTGATATGCTTCTTCAGTGATATCTGAAAGAACATGGATGCAAATAGGCTGTAATTTGGCACATACACTAATAATAAGTCTCAGAATCAAACTGTGTGCATTAGTACTCTCATTTCTCTGCCCCCACCCCCCATTTCACAAATTTCTTGACCACCTCCATAAACAACCAGTGGATCAAAGAGGAAATCAAACAGAAAATCAAAACTACCTTGAGGTCACTGAAACTGAAAACACAATCACACAAAATCAATGGGATGCAGCCAGGCAGTTCTAAAAGGGAAGTTCATAGCTTTAAAGGCCTACCTAAAGAAACAAGACAACTCCCAAATAAACCATCAAACTTTCCAACTAGAATTAGAAAAAAAGAATAAACAAAAACCAAAGTAAATAGAATGAAAAAGTAATAAAGAGTGGTAATAAATAAAATAGAGATAGAAAAATCAATGAAACTAAGAGTTGGTTCTCTGAAAAGATAAATAAAATTTACAAGACTCTAGCAAGGTTCATCAGAAAGAGACCAAATTAAAAAAATCAGAAATGAGAAAAGAGATACTATATCCAGCACCAGAGAAATAAAAAGGATCATTCAAAAACACTTCAAACAATTACATGCCAACAAACTGGGCAACTTAGAAGAAATGAAGACATTTCTAGAAATATACAACTTTCTAAGATTGCACCAGGAAGAAACAGAAAATCTAAACAGACCAAATAATAGCAATGAAATAGAAGCAGTAATCAAAAACTCCAAAACACAAAAGACCAGGACCAGAAGGTATCACATGTGATTTTTACAAAACATTTAAAGAAGACCAACTCTCCTCAAACTATTGGGGGAGGGGCGTGGGGGGGAGACAGAAGAGAAGGGAACACTTCCAAACTTATTTTATGAAGCAAGCATTACTCTGACACCAACACTAACAATGACCCTACAAAAAGAAAGAGAGAGAGAATTATAGGACCCTGATGATCAAAATAATAAAAATCCTCAACAGAATATTTAGCAAACTTTTTTGGTGCATTAAAAGGATTGTACACCATAATCAAGTAGGACTATTCCAGGGAGGCAAGGATGATTCAACATCTGAAAATAACAAAGTGATAATACATATTTTAAAAATTAAGAATAAACATCATATAATCATCTCAATATGTTCAGTAAAAGCATCAGAGAAAATTTAACATCCATTATGATAACAATTCTCAACCAAGTGGGTAGAGAGGGAACAAACCTCAGCGTAATAAAGGATATATATGAGAAGTCCACAGCTTATATCATACCCAAAAGTGAAAAACTGAAAGCTTTTCCTCTAAGATCAGGAATAAGACAAGGATGCCCCTCTCACTACCTTATTCAGCATAGTATTAGAAGTCCTAGCCAGAGCAAGCAGGCAAGAAAAAATAAACAGCATGTATTTATTTGGATTGCCCCTTTATTATTATATAAAGACCTTCTTTGTCTCTTATTATAGTCTTTGTCTTCAGGTTAATTTTGTCTGATATTAGTTACCCCATTTGGTTTCCATTTGCATGAAATATTTTATTCCATCCCTTCATACTCAATCTGAAGTGAGTCTCCTGTAAACAGCATATTGATGGATCTTCTTTTTTATTCACTTAGCTACTTGTCTTTCAATTAGAAATTTTAGTCCATTTGAAGTAATTATCGATTGCTATGTACTTAATGCAATTTTATTCATTGTTTTCTGGCTGATTTGTACTTCCTCTGTTCATTTCTTCTTCTCTCACTCTCTTCCTTTCAGATTTGATGATTTTTTTTTTCTTTTTGTAATAATATACTTAGATTCCTTTTGTGTATATACCATAGCTTTTGGCTTTGTGGCTACCATGAGGCTTACATAAAACAAGTTATATTTGTAACAGCTTACTTTAAGAGGAAACCAATTTAAGTTTTTGAACATATTCTAAAAATCTTTAGTTTTACTCTCTTCACCCTCAAATTATATGTTTTAGATGTCACAAATCTTTTATCTTGTGTATCCCTTAAGTTATTGTAGATATGATTATTTTACTTTGGTCTTTTAACCTGCATAGTAGATTTATAAGTGATTAACACCCACCTATACAACATTAGAGTAGTCTAGAGATATTACATATATATATATTAGTCTGAAATACATAACAATTCCCTAAATAAAGCTACATCATTATTACAGATCTGTTTTCTAAGAATACTGAAATTATTCTTACATGAATAGATATGTGATATCATGAGGCCTGAGGATAAGATAGGACTTTTTCCAATCTAAAAATCTATGTAGTATTTCATCTGCCTCACCAACTGTAGAAATCTTATTTTTATCTGACCACAACTCCAATGATGACAGCACAACAGTAACTTTAAATTGGGAAAACATCTAAGAACAGAAGAGATAAATACATGAAAAATGAATCTTTAAGTTATTTTACATGATCAAGAAATTAATTCAGTGTTTTGACAGAACCACACTTCGATTTTGTGGATGACTATTATTTAGAAATGCCATGTTAAGTTAATGAAAATTATAATTTCAAACTAGTATGAATTTTTCTAACTAGTATAAAAAGGAAAAGAAGTACTTACTGAATTTACAAGGCCAATAATTCCGATGATTTTATTTGTTATTATCATGCTATCAGAGCCCAAGAAATCATACTGAAAAACAGAATTAATTTTAAATTTAAATACAAATTTGTTATGTAATATGCCTGAGACTTACTCTCCATCTACTCACATAGGTTTGAGGCTGCTTTGGGGTTAAGAACAGTTCAAAATAAGCCAGAATATAAATTGGAATCATTCATACATATTGGTGGCAATGTAAAATCATACAGCCACTCTGGAAAGTAGTTTGGGAGCATCTTTCAAAACAACTAAGGGACTTACCATATGACCCAGCAATTGTACTCCCGGGCATTTATCCTGTAGAAATATAAACCGATGTTCCCCAAAACCCTATGCATAAATGTTCATAACAGCTTTATTCATAAGAGCCCCAACTAGAAACAACTCATACTTCAATAGTTAACTGGTTAAACAAATGATGGCACATTCATACCACGGAATAATACTTAGTAATAAAAACTTTTGATATATGAAACAGCTCAGAGAAACCTTAAGAAAATTATGCTAACTATAAAAGAAATCCCAAAAGGATACATAATGCATGGTAACATTTATGCTATTTTGCTGAAATCACAGAGTTAGGGAACAGATTAGTGATTGCCTGCGGTTAATAAGTGTAGGAAGAGGGGAAGAGATGGGTATGATTACAAAGGGATAATGTAAGAGAGTCTTGTGGTTATGGTACTGCTGAGTGTCGTAGCTGTCCTGGTGATGGTTACACAAAACTACATTTGTGATACTATCACAGAAAACTACACACACACACACAAATGAATGTATATATTATATAACTGTTGAAATCTGAGTAAGTTCTGTGGAACATGCTAATGTCAAATCCCATATCTATAAATCATATCTCAGAAGTATCCCTTTGATGTTCCACAAGACCCTCAAATTAAACATATCCAAAAGTAAACTCATCATCCTTCCCCAAAATTTTATTCCTACGTAGTTAACGTTTCCACTACTACAGTGAGTGGTGTTATCATTTATGACTGCCCACATTTATTATACTACATGCACCATAAGAGAACTTTTTCTGTTTTGTTTACTGCTATATAAACAGAACAGTAACTGGCATCGAGATCATGCTCAAATTTATCAAGTGAACAAATTAAAAAAATGTACAAGTCCCAATCCAAGTTCATCAGCACCTTTCAAATTGTCCTTTTCTTTGTTTCTGATACTATAATTTATAAAATTTCACCTTGCTTACTGAAATAATCTCTTAACTGGTCCCTCCTTTTCCAATTTTCTCACCAAAAATCCACTCCCTCCACTATTACAAAAATGGTGATTCTAAAATGAAAGCATGAACTTGTCACTCACTGCTTAAAATCTAATCACTCTCCATTACCTTTAGAATAAAATTCAAATATCACGTCAATTCTTCAATTCAGCTCTATTTCCCTTCTTCAATGCTGTATATTAATCACATTACTCACACTAAACTTCTTACAGTTTTCTGAGAAGAACCTTCTCTCATATTTATGTACTCTTGATAAGAAAGGTTTTACACAAAGTCTTCCCTGACCCCACCCTTCCCCAATTACCCAAAAGACCAATCGAGACCTCAATCCTGTATCAGGGTCTTATATGCCAAGTCATTATTCCCCTACCCTAATCACCCGGGGCCAGGTGACAGACAACTAGAGACAACCCCTACACCCCAAGCCCACTGAAGTTACTCAAACTGGGCAATCCTAAACCCATTTACCTTGCCCCACCAGTTCCTTCCCAAATAACCACAATCAAGGCTCCCACTTATCTTTCTAATAGCAATCATTTCCTCATCTGTTGGCCTCTCTCTACCTGAATAGTGACAAAACCTACCTTTTAAAATAACTACGAGCATGCTTTTATAATACCTCAGGTTAGTTTTGGGTTACCATGTCTCCCTCCATTATTAGACTGTATTTTTATAGTACCATATGCTTCCCTCTGTCATGACACTGAATTCACTAGGCTACAATTGTGAAGTCATTGTAGACAATATCACCATTGTTCTTCCTTATATGCCCAACATCTAGTAACACAATTGTCACAGCTAGCTCAATGTTTATAAAATACATAAATTATTTATAAGAACATAGAGAAAGGGTATTTAATCCACATTATATGGTTGGCAAACATGGCAAATTGGACAAGAAGCTTTCAAAACAACTTTCAAATCTGTAACATAATCCTAAAACAAAACGATTTCCATAATCCAAAATATTCCCTGAATATTTAGTTATCTTTATTAGAAATATCTTAATTCTCTCTAAAATGTTCACTTTGCCTTTTTCCCTATACTCTAATAAATTAAGCATTATCATATCCTACTCCAAATTTCACCTGTCTCTGACCTTCAACTTTGTCTTCCTTACAAGCTCTAGAATCCTACAAATAGAACTGGTATTGAGTATAATTTATATTCTTTGTGGATTTCATAAGTGTGACAATCCAAAGCTTATCATCAGAACAATATCTGTAAAGCATATTTTTGTCCCTGTTTTCTGAAGTCTTTGAAATATGGGGGAAATAAAATCACACCTTCTTGAGTGCTAAGTTATCACCCAAGGTCCTGAAGTTCAGAGGTCCAAGAATTTACGGGAATCAAGGATCCAGAGATGTTTTTACTTTAAGTAAACAGCAGGCTGGGACAGTGTATCAGTAAAATTGGATTTAAAAAAATCTTCATAAATTAATGTAAGCTGTTTCCGTAAATAGATATATCATCACTGTTGTGCTAGTAAATAGTTCATGGGACAAAATATTCTTTAGACTCCATACTGCTGCTATTCAAGTGAAAACAAGAATTAAAAGCTTAAGGAGTGTCACTTAAAACAAGTATCACCATTACAAAAATATTGTGGATTGAGAGCAGCCTTAAAGGTGTAAAGTAGCACCAAAAAGATCTTTTTGTTATGTAAATATTTCAAAAAAACATTTCTGATAAAACTAGTATAACTTTGTACACCTGGAACGTATGTAATTTTTACTAACCAACACGACCCTAATAAATTTAAGAATATAAATAAATAAATAAATAAATAACTTTGCATGTGTGGTTTTTCAGTTTACAAATGTTTCCACTGTTCTATCTATGACATGCAAGTAAGAAGGTTGGAATCTTTAAGTTTCTTGCTAGCTGGGAATAATTAAATATTCATACCAAATATTTAAAAGTGAAGAAAAATACATACCAAAACTTTGTCCACCACAACATGTATTTCAAGATAAAGAGGAAGTAAGCTTGAAACAGCGGATTCTGACTAGAAAAATGAAAAACAATATTTAAAAATATAAAAACTTTCATAAATTGCTATTTCTAAACTTTTAAAATCTTTTTTCCTTCTTTATTAAGGTATAATTGACAAAATTATGTGTATTTAAGATGTAAGACTTGATGTTGATATAAATATATAGTGAAATAATTGGCACAAAAAGCTAATAACAATATCCACCTCCTATAGTTACCATATTTTTTCTTTATGTGCAGTAAGGATATATAAGATCAAGCCTCTTAGCAAATTTCAAATTTACAATACACTATTATTAACTATAGTCACATTACTGTATATTAAATCTCCAGAACTTACTCATCTTGCATAACTGAAACTTCATACCCTTTGACCAACATTTCCCCAATTCTCCCCAACTCCTGGCAACTACCATTCTACTCTCTGCATCTATGAATTTGCCTGTTTTGATTCCCCATACTCATATAAGTGAAATTATGCAGTATTTGTCTTTCTGTGTCTGGCTTATTTCATTTAGCATATCTTCCATGTTCATCCATGTTATCACAAATGGCAAAATCTCCTTCATTTTTAAGGCTGAATAATATTCCAGTGTGTGTTGTGTGTGTGTGTGTGTGTGTGTGTGTGTGTGTGTGTGTTAGATACATTTCCTTTATCTTTTAACCATCAAGGGACATGTAGGTTGTTTCCATTTCTTGGCTATTGTGAAAAAAGCTGCAATGAAACAGAAGTATAGATATCTCTTCAAGACACTGATTTCATTTCCTATGGATGTATACCCAGAGGTAGATGTGTGAATCACATGATAGTTCTGTTTTTAATTTCCTGAGGAACCACCATACTGTTTTCCTTAGTAGCTGCACCAATTTATATTCCAACCAATAGTGCACAAAGGTTCCCCTTTCTCCACATTCTCCCCTACACTTACTATTTCTTGTCATTTTGAGATAGCCATTTTAATAGGTGTGAGGTGATATCTCATTGAGGTTTTGATTTGCATTCCCCTCATGATTAATCATGCTGAGCTATGTGTGGTGATGGATGTTAACTAGATTTATTATGGTGATCTTTTGTTATATATGCACATATCAAATCATTATATTGTATGCCTTAAACTAATATATTGTTATATGTCAATTATATCTCAATAAAACTGAAAAAAATAAGCTTTTAAGTATAAATTTTTAAAAGAGTTACAGATTCTAGATTTTAAAGGCAAAACCAAAGACAACATGTTCCACCCTATTGCCCTATATCCACAGACATATGGTAAAAAAGAATCTGAGAAGATCTAGGCACAGTACTAACACTGTTCACCTCAGTGGGTAATCTAAGCCATTGTAAATCCCCCTCTTCAATTCTCAGGAGACAATGAAAAATGTTAGTATTTAGCTAACAAAATTTCATTTTAAATAATATACATATATGTGATAGCTTTGAATACTTTGGTGCTGCACCTTCATTTCATAGTACATTGGATTCCTGTTATTATTTTGTATATAGGATTAGAAGCTATAACAGAGATAGAATTGTAGTGATTAAACAAGATTGGAATTTAGTCTCATAAATTCTTATCATAGTATCATCCCCGTCCTTGTGTACTATGATGTAGCAACACGTCCACAATGAAGCCAGCATAGAGGATTAACTGCCATCCTTTAGAATTCAGTCCAGATGTGACACATACAAGGACTATGCAGAAAGTATTCAGTCATGTCACATGAAAAATAGAGGCATTTATGGCTCAACTTTTCCCGGTCAGCCCTCATATTACATCTGCTTACATGTCACTAGCCATAATCTTTTTTTGTTTGTTTGTTTTGTTTTGTTTTGTTTGTTTGTTTGTTTGTTTAATTTATTGTTAAATTTGATGAGGTTACATTGGTTGGTAACAATTAGATAGTTTACAGATGTACAAGTCCACATCACATCATTCATGCATCGTATTATGTGCCCATCACTCAGTATCAGTTCCC
>PVKE010050635.1:0-10893 GCA_004027555.1 Craseonycteris thonglongyai
TTTTAAAAATCATTGATTTTATAGAATCTTAGAATATTTAAATTAAAAAGATTAAAAAAATTACTTAGATTAAATTTATTTATGAATGAGAAAAATAAGATTAAGAGCAGTTAAGTAATAGAAGAATCATGGCTAGGATTTAGGTCTCCCTGATAAATAAGCAGCTAATGTGATGAATAATTTATCAACAAAATGCTAAAATAATAGATCTTTGAACAGATGAAGGTGGTGAAATGGATTATAGCTGAAATATAATGATGCTTGTTCATCAGTATTCTTCATCATAATCATCTTAAGTACAGAAATGATACAAACTCCGCAAAATTTTATAGGCCAACTAAACTGAGTCCTTCTACCAATACTATAAATATAGACAAGTTAGATAACAGCTGAACAGATAAATTTGAAGAAGCAATCTCCAGTTTCCGTGTGAGTTAGTTTTGTGTTTACAGTTATTTGCTTTGTTTTCTTTCATTAGATACTTAATTAGACCGGATCCACTGGCCTACTTTCCAAACAGAGAACCCAGTCGAAAAAGCAGCAGCAATGCCGCTGGTCAAGACTCTCGGGAGGAAACTCAGCTTTGATAACCAGAGAATAAGAGACTTATTTTTCCTGCAAGGATCTTGCTTGAAAGAACTCCAAATCTTAGGGGAAAAAAGTGTTGCGGGTATGAAGTGAACTAGATTGGGATATATTCAAATCTCTCATATTTAAAAATTTTTATTCTCTTAGAAATACAGAATATTTTGAAATTTCATGTATGGCTGATTGCTATTCCTATTAACATTAGAAAGACATCAATGAAATGACTTTGAAAACCTACATTAAAAGACAACATTTTAGATGTGATATTTAATTGTTTGACAATAATCTAAACTGTATGAAGTCAATTTTACAAAGTACAAAGGTTTTATGAAAGTAGATTAAAAATCCAGCCATATTTGGTGCATCACAATGAACACAGAAGATTGCTGCTCCTCTTAAAAATGTGCCACATTATATTCTTTAAACTTGCTCTTTTATAAAATGGAGCTCATCATAAATATTTATTCTTCTCTACACAGAGATTAACAACCAAACTTATTGGCTGACATTTTTATAAGAATCATAGTTTGCTTTAGAATATAAATTTTGAAGTAATTTAAACCTGTTTTTGTTGCCTCTTCATATGACATCATTATTTAATTTAGAATGTGAGATTCTCATAGCATGTTTTACTAAATTGAAGAAAGCAAAACAAACAAAAAGAAATAGCAAGTACATAAAACTTTGTGTTAACTTTATGTCTGACACACATTGTATGCCAAGAAAAGTGTACTAAAAAGCTAATATTGATTGTTCTTCTAAAAACTGCCAACATAGATAAAAATATTTAAAACATTTAATTTAATCCAAGAATTGAAATATTAACTGAAGTATGCAGTAATGATTTTTGTTAGACTCTTGAGTTTTAACATTTTTCATATATGTAATTATACAGAATATTTCATTAGAAAGATACTGTCAAAGAAGCAAAATGATATGTCTTATGGAATACAGACATATTGAAACATTAAAAGTCCTCTGTTATAACTTCAGTATTGAAATAATTATACACAAAAACATGGTATGTTAAAGCATTTGATTTAATTTTGAAAAATGATCTACCAAAACTATGTTTTAATATAGTGAGAAAAAGCATGTGATAAAGATATGTAGTTCTGCCATTTAAATTTAATATAAATCGTGCAAAACTGAACAGTTATAAATGAAATATAAATTGACCCTGGGTGATGCCAGGGTTCTGTATTTCTTTATGCTCTGTCAGAAACAGAATGAAAAGCACAAAAGCATAGTTCCCAGGTAGAATGTATTAAGCTAGAATGTATTAAGGCAGAGTTACCCAACCTTTTTGCACCAGGGACAAGTTTCGTGGAAGATAATTTTTCCATGGACTGTGGGGGAGGAGGGGGGTGGTTTATGGGGTGATTTAAACACATTAAATTTATTGTGCACTTTATTTCTATTATTACTACATTGTAATGTATAATGAAATAATTATACAACTAATCTAATGCCACCGCTGATCTAATAGGAGGTGGATCTCAGGCGGTAATGAGAGTGATAAATACAGATGAAGCTTTGCTTGCTCACTACTTACCTCCTGCTGGGTGGCTTGGTTTCTAATAGAACTGGTCTGTGGCCTGGTGGTTGGGGACTCTTATGTTAAGGTATCCCCATGAAAGGGACACTGGTAAATTTAAAAAGATATTTTTCTTCTAATTTTGTATTTTTTTAAATTTTTGAATTTGAGATTGAATTTTAATTCAACAACAACAAAAGGACATATAAGACAAGAGATACTTTATCTTTTTTTTCCCATAAAGAAGTAGTTAAATTGGAAGGAAAATAGAATGATTAAAAAAACACAGCTACAGAAAGCATAACAGTCCTCAAATAATTCTGTGAAAATAAAAATGTAAAACAAAAAATGTGAAATTATATACGTTAGTCATTGTATAATTTGGCTTAGAGAATATAAAAATGCCTATTTGTTGTTGTTATTTTAGTAATTTTACCTTACTCTCATTTTGGAAAAATAAAAACACCAAGAATTTCACCTAAAGCAGGGAGATCCTTTCTTTAATCAGAAAGGGAAGAAAAATTTATAACAAGTTACTTAAAATTGAAAATATACCTGAAAACAAATACTGTATGCATAGCTATGTTTATATTATAAACACATGGAAAATATTTTTGACAAACACACATATTAACATGTAAATTATTTAAACCAAAGGCAGAATCAAACTGATGTATGTAATGGAGAACACTAATGAATTTAACAAACTTGTTTAATATTTGCACATCAAGAGTCAAGCATAAATTTTTTTTTGACTTGCCATTTCTTTACTTCATTACAATTATTTTTAGGAATAAATGTAAAATATTATGAAACCTTTATTTACTCATATGATCTCAAGTTTAGTATTTTTGCATTATGACAGTTGGCAAGACTAGGATCTTAAGTTAGGACATAACTACATTTCCTATAAAACTAAACATTTTGTTTCATAAATTTTACAATAATTATTTTTGATTATGAACATTAGTTTAAATTTAATATTTGACACAATTCATACAGCTTGCTATGATAATTAGAGTTTATTAGTCTTTCTATTATTTAAAAAACAAAAACATGCTTATAAAAGCCTTTTAAAAAATGGTTGTTTTTTTAAAATACTTTCACTTCCACATGAAAATAAAATTAGTCAAAAATAGTCCTTGTAACCTGATGAAAACCAGTTCTGTCTATTGTCTAGGTACCATTTTGCTACCAGTTATATTGAATTGCTTTAAAATAAATAATAAAATTATTTCTGATGATGAAGCTGTTGGTTTGTGTTTTTTCTTTTCTCTTTTGGCTAAAATGCTTGTTTAGACAAATATATTTTGTAACTACAAAATACATTTGTTCCTTTTATTTGTCAAAACCAATATAAACATGAAAGTGATCTCATTGGAAACGATAGTCATAAATAAACTATTATTGAATTATTTCTTAACATAATAGGTTCTGGATAACTATGTGGCAGGAAAAGAAGAAAGAAGAAGGCAGGGCGAGGGAGGTTAGGGTGGAGATAGACAGTAAATGAACAGAGGGAAGGAAGGAACAAAAAATGGAAGAAAAGGAAGGTGAGACAAAATTAATTTAGGGTCTAGAAGAGAATTTTTTTATTTTTTTTTTGACAAAACAGAGGCTAGTGTCCTACCCAATACATGATCTTAAAGACCATAAAAGCACTGGTCAGAAAAAATATTTGTAAAACCAAAAGCATAATTTGGATATGAGGAAAATGGAATAGACACATTCCTCCCTATTCCTCCTGCTAAGTACAGTGAAAAACTCTAGATATTCTATATTTAAAAAAGCACAAGAAGACTGAATAAAAGGAAGATGGACCAAGGAACTGGGACTTGGGGACCAGTAAAATATGGACTTCCTGAGTTTTCCTATTGTCTACTGTGTAGCATCATCTGGATATTGGGAACTCCTAATGAGCACAGACAGAAAAGTCGCAAGGACAGCCGGCCCTCCTCTTACAAAGGACTGACTTGCAGCAAGTGCAACCTCCCCAACAGCAAACTTCTAGTATCCCTGCGGTTGTGGTGGCTTCTCCAGAGAATGGCTCTGGGATTCCACAGTGGTCCTCACTCCCTGGGGCCAGCAGCTCCCCTCAGCACACCTCTGATGGTTCTGTAGCCCAGTGCCTCAGTGAGCTGCTGCCTCCAAATGATGTCCAGATGTCCAGCAAGTTCCGTCCACTGCAGTTCTGTGACCCACAGCTGTGCAGTCTCCAGCTGAGATGGATTTCAGGCCTCGAGTCTCTTCCTGGGCGCTCTATCCGAGCCCTGAAGATGATGCACGCTCCCCTACCTCCTACTGCTCGACCATTTTCAAGTTCTCTTTGCTTATTACTAACCAATCCACCATTACTTCAAAGCTCTACAGTGAATAGTTCTCTGTATCAAACTTCATTTAATAATTCTCCCTATGAGGTCTATGCCTATTTTATTACTTAATACAATTATGTTTTGTTTCTTAAATCTATAAGTGTTTCAGTAAAATACAAAACAATAATCTGTCTTCCTAAAGATATAATTACAATTTTAGATATTTTGGGCCAAAGGTGCAAATAATTCAATGTTAAAAAACAAAATATTTCAGCTCTGGTGTTTCTCAAAATCAGGAGTTTGGGTAAAAGAGGAAGACCTTAGATCTTTCACAACCATCCTAGTTGTGAAAGATTTATAATTCTTTGTCTTGCCCTCTGGGCTCCTGGTGTGTGGAGAAACACCAAAATCTGATGAGTAGCTCAGCAGGTTGAGCACTAGCCTTATAACTGCGAGGTCTGGGAATCTAATCCCAGCCTGGCCTGTGTAAACTCATATGCTGAATTGTGGTGCGACTGGTAATGGCCAGGATGGAGCCGAAGGTTCTTCTCTCCATCAAGGGAGGCCCCCAGTTCGGTTCCCATCCCTCGTGGCCTCACATTCACCAAAGTGGAATGAAACTATGTCACAACTAATGATGTACAGTTCTGGAGACTGCTCTAGGCTCTCCCCACTTCTCTCTCTCTCTCCCTCCTCTCAAACAATACAATCCTAAAAAAAAAAAAAAAAAAAAGGTAGACTATTTCATGATCACTTTTTAATGAAACCAAACTATTTTTAATGTTTTTGGCAAAAAAGCTTGCTGTGAAATGACAATGAAGTAACTGACATTTTCATTGGAAAACATGCTGCTAAAAATAAAGTAGTTGTGTTTGATTTATTACCTCCTACTGAAGAAGCAAAGTTCTTTATTTTTAAGTACTAGGCATCCTCCCAGTTACTGTGGGCAATTCTTACTTCTTACTCTAGTGAAATGAAGATTTATCCTTGCATTAGGAAACAAGTTGCAATCGAATTTGAAGCAATAGGCAGAATAATCACCTCTGTGTCACTGTTATGAACAGGAAAGCCTAAATTAGCTGGGGAGATGATGGCTCTTTGGTAAATACTAAAGAACAAATTTTCAGAACAAGATGTCTATCTGTTGAAAAATTTTGACCTATTTACCTATATGGTTTTGATATTTATCAGATAGTACTAAAAAAGTTAAAATCACTTAATACATTCATTTTATGTCACTTTGAGGTTATGCTACCATTGTTTCTTGAGTTTGCTGAGTCATTGGTATTCATGTGTCATCCATAGCAAACTATTAAATTGTATTATTATGAATCTTCAAAAGAAAAGCTGAGTATTTGAAAGTAGTATTTATAAGATTTGTAATTTTTTAAAAACTGATATTGATAAGAGATGCCCTACCTCACAATTATTTAGACTTCCAGAAGTATTTTTTCCACACAAAAAGAACCTGTTGAACTGTCCTGGCATCCCCAAACTGTTTTTTTCCTTTTTGAGATTTATTTATTTTTTTGTTTGAGAGAGGGTGAGAGAGAGAGAGAGAGAGAGAGAGAGAGAGAGAGAGAGAGAGAAGAGGAGGGCCCAGAGTAGTCTCCACAGTTTTATATCATTAATTGTGACATGGTTTCATTCCACTCAGGTGGATGTAGGTCCACGCAGGCCAGGAACCAAACTGGGAGCGCCCTGTATGGGAAGCAAGAACCTTCACCACCATCCCAGCAGTTGTCAGTTGAGCTGCAGTTCAGCTTAGGTGTTTGCATGGGCCAGGCAGGACCAGGGCCAGGAATTGAATCCTAGACCTCGTGATTGCAAGGCAAGCACTCATCTGCTGAGCTATCCTGGCATCCCTTCTGTTTGCTGCTTTTGATCTGTATCGTTCACAGTCATAAACCATAACCTGAGGGTAACAGCTTCTGAGACCTGTGACTGTTTCTAGCAAATTTCTCAGTCTGAGTAAAGGTTTGGGGAACCCCTGATACAACTGTGGTGACTGATTAAAGATGTAATGTATGTAAAGTGTTTAAGCAAATAAGGTAATTTATTGGTTCACTGCCAGAACATAAATATGCCAACATATGAACCTACTCCTTTCTAGAACTTCCTATTTGACTAAATTTAAGATGGAGATCCAAAGACATCTTCCCTATCCCCTATTCCCAAACTGACAGACTTGGCTCCATTATCTGACTCAAGATCACTAGGACACATCTCACTGTGTCCTTTATTTCTGTTTATCTCAGTCATTTACTTTTTACTTGTTATTTCTTAACTATGATTATGTTAAATACCAGTGCAGCTCTCAACTGATCATACCCCCCACGAGATAATGATTTAACCTCCTTACTAGAGTAAACAATAACCAGTGAAGTGACTGAGCACTGAAACTGATCTACTTTTCAATTCTTAGGCTTAGAAATTCTGTCCCAAAGATACTTCCCTATCTCTATGCTAAATAACTCCAGTACACACCATGCATTCCTTTTGTGTGTCAAACCGTATTGACCATAGGCAAAAAATTATTAGATTTTTGCTCTAGAAAATGTTCACTCCTCGAAGATAAGGTTATGAACCAACCAAAATCAGTTATTTGTCATAATTATCAGCCTATTCAACAATACTCACTTGCCTTTCTGTGCCAACAATGCAGTGTTTATACCTTGAACTTTACTGGCTCTCAGTCAGTTCCCTGCCTTGCAAGAGCACCTTCTATCATCCAAACCAGGCCTGAAATCTTGGCTTCTCCCTTCTGAGACAAGACTCAGGTTCTGTTGAAGCAGCATTTTCCTTTATTACAGTAAGGCTGATATACAAATTGCTTGCTAAATGTCAGCATCAGTTTTTCTGTTGGACCTTTTGGGAAGTCAACAGTTGACAAACCACACAACTTCTTTTTCCTTCTTCATCTCCTGGATATGTTAGTTATGTTATTACCTAGAAACATTCTCTTAGTTTCTTTAGTATAACTTTAAATGATCTATATGAGTTTTTATTTCTTAATGTACTAAATTCCAGGTCTTCTGAGTCCCCATTAAAGAAGACTAGAGATTCCTCATTAAAAAAGACACAGAAATGAGGAAGATGGGATGGCTCAGCAGGTTTAAGCACTTGTTTTGCAGCCCTGGAGCCCAAGGATCGAATTCCGGACCCAGCCCATGTGAACCCATATGCTGAGCTGGGGTGTGCCCCCAGTTCAATTCTTGCCGGGGCCCACGTGGGATGCTCCGGGCCCAGTTCCTGCCCTGCACAGCCCAGTGACCACCTGTGGAGTGAAACTATATGGAAAACTAATGTCAACTATGGAGACTGCTCTGGGCCCTCCCCCTTCTCTCTCTCTCTCTCTCTCTCTCTCTCTCTCTGTCTGTCTCTCTCTGTGTCAAAAAACAATAAAAATAAATCTTTAAAAGAAGACATGAAAATAAATGCATATGCATATTTTCCATTCAGTCTCTCCATTTTTATGTTTTATTTTGAAATTGGGCAACATTTAATAACATTTATCTTGCTACACTTGTTGAATCCTGAGCAGTAAATCCCAAGTAAAATCACTCTGCAATGTTTTTCTGATTAGCGGTTGGTTGGATTTTTCTGGTAGAATAATTTTTCTTTTGCCTCTGTGCCCACATCTTTCTTTGGGTCCCACTGGTACTCTTACATGTTTGAAAATGTCTGCTATTGGCTTTAGACTTGAATGACAGTTTTAGTGGTATTTAAAATAAACATTTTTGCATTGCTCTTTATTTTCCTCAGAACTATGAATATGTGGAAATTGCTCTGTTGCAATTCTGGCATTAGATGTGTTCGTGGAATAAGTCTGTAAGCCTGGGACCATCCTGATAACATTTAATTTTTATTTGCAAGGGGCATGATATTTCTGCTAGAATAATTCAAAAAATCCTTTATCTTTGAAGTTCAGTAACTTCATTTGCATATGTCTGGGAATTTATTTTTCTGTGTCAATTTTTTTTTTCATGAAATGCTATGTGCTTTTTGAATCAGCAGATTTAATTTTCTTTCCTTGAAAAAATGTTTTATTATCTAATATTTTTTCTGTATTATTTTCATAATTTTCATGTTTTCTGTTCTACAAGGAGTAAAATTATTCTTTTTTTAAACTTATTTATTTATTTATTTTATTTTATTATTTTTTATTTTTGAACTGAACTGGGGGCCTCACAGCATTCGGAAGCACACCTCAGTTCAGCATGTGGGTCCGCCTGGGCCGGAGCCAGGATTCGATCCTTGGTCCTCCGGGCTTCAAAGCGAGCGCTTAACCCGCTGAGCCATCCCGGCTTTCCCAGTAAAATTATTCTTATGTATAGCATATTGTCTCTCATGCAGTCTATATTTTTTCTCTTTTATAAATTTAATTTTTCTACATTTTCCCTCCCTGCATTAAAAATGATTTTCTTAGACTTTGCTCTTGGTTACTAATTTAGTTTCGTGTTTCTGATTTCCCCCCTCTTTTTCACTGAATTATTGTTTGTAATTTATTTTGGTTCTCACATAACTTCCTTCCATGCAGTCTCATTTTCATCAAGTACTTTATTTTCACAACTTGGTTTTAAAAGAAATCTTATATCTCATAGAACTATGTCCTTATTAAAGTTATTTCTTATGATGAGAACTTTCAGATACATCAGTTTTGTTTCCTTTTTTTTAACCTAATTTCTGACTGATTCATGTTTATCTATAACGTTTAAGGGTTGTAGTGTGAGGAAATGGGAAGGACAAAAGTTCAACTGAGCCAATACGCAGCTTTGGTAGCTGGACGGACATCATTTAGGCTGAGAGAGCAAAAAAAAAAAAAATAAATCACAGGGCACAGAAACCCAAATTTGAATGTCTTAATAGTTACCGAATTTGTAACAAATATTTTTGGAGAGAACACTAAGCTTGTCTTGCAAATCTGATGACTTGTCAGATTAAAAAAAAAAAAAGAGTTGCCAATTAACTGGAAAAACTAAATATATCTAAAAGAAAAATGTAGTTCAATACAAAATATGTATGGGGAGTGGAGACTATTGCTTTAAAAATAATTCCCAAATTAGGTCATTTGTACTCTGAAGAACTCTTTAAAAAATGTTTCAAAATTATATATACAATAAGCAGTATACAGTTATTGAAATTTAAATTTTATTGAATAAAAACGTTCAAACATTTATAAAATACAAATAAAATGTGTGCCCTCTCAGCCCAAATGACTTACTTAATGAAATACTGTCAAATAAAGGAATGATGCAGAGCAAGGTCTAACACCATCTTACACAAATGAGTCCTTTTATGCAAGAAAAGAAATGCTTTACTGTATTTACAAATAAAAAGAAGTCATCAATACAGATAGTTCTTAATCTACGTTAGACAAACAAAAACAAAAAAAGTACCAGCTAGATCTTAAGAAGGTAAATAAAACAGTGATCTTCAGTAGCTATAGCCAAGATACCTGACCAAAATGAAAGAATGGCCCATTTTATCATCCAGCAAGGAAGTCATCAACACCGTGTTCTAGACCAATAAACAGATGAAATACAAAGATGCCACTTCAAAACAATATGATTATAAGATACATTATATTGCTAAATAATGTAAACTGGACACAGATTCAGAGGTATATAAAATCTCCATTGATGATCAATAAATCTTCAGACATCAATAATTGTGCTCAGTTAATATTAATAGTACAGTTCAACTTTCTCAGATAAATGGAAGCAAGTTATTAGTTTGACAAAAATATACCAAATGAGCATCTGGGGAAGGATTCTTCAAAGAGGAAATGAATACTGGAAACAGATTAGGTAATATGGAAGCACTCCATAAATTTGTGTACTGACCATGTGTCTGCAATAACAAGACAACGTCTAGGCTTTAAGTCAAGAGTTACTTCTGAAAAGCCAAGATTTAATTAATATTTTGTTTCATTCACTTGTCCCTGTCATGATGCTCGGACACCTCAGCCTCATTAAATATACATTACTGTTGAGTCTGACTTTCAGTCAACCAAGCAAATTAACTACCAGAGCCTCTGCCAGTGACACAAACTATACATGTAATATTAAATCAGGACTTTCTATAAGTGCACCTGCACCAGAGAGTCTGACATGAACTACTGCAGTATTCATACTTCTTGGTTGAACTCCCCTAGAATTCACTCCCACACATGTTCCCCAGTTTCTGTCAATAAATATATTAGCAAATATATCGTGCAATGTTTTTAGTGTCTAAACTATTCCCTCCAGAAGTGTGCTATGTACCTTTCTCCTTGGAGCATGCTGGCATGTGACACTAGTTATGGGTTTAGTTTAGGGTGACCAGACATCCCGCTTTTGGCGGGACAGCCCTGATTTTTAACAATTTGTCCCGCGTCCCGCGGCATTTTAAAAACGTCCCGATTTTAAGAAAGAATGCACGACAAGCTAGGGAACGGCGGGAGATAGAACCCCC
>PVKE010050636.1:0-10889 GCA_004027555.1 Craseonycteris thonglongyai
GTGCCCCCTGCAGGTCCCCTCACACGGCTCCGGGGGCCGCGGCCCCTGTGCCCCCTGCAGGTCCCCTCACACGGCTCCGGGGGCCGCGGCCCCTGTGCCCCCTGCAGGTCCCCTCACACGGCTCCGGGGGCCGCGGCCCCTGTGCCCCCTGCAGGTCCCCTCACACGGCTCCGGGGGCCGCGGCCCCTGTGCCCCCTGCGTGTCCCCCTCGGCATGGCTCCCGGGGACTGGGCAGCAGGGCCGCGGCCGTGTGCTGAGTCAGGAAAGGACAGGGTGTGGAGCAGGAGCACAGGACGCTGTCCCCACCTCAGCAGAAATGACTGAAAACGTGCGTGCTTGTTAGCAGCTCAGCAGTTTGCAGTTTATCTTGGTTTTCACCCAAACGGGCCGCAAACCAAGACAAACACTCTTTGATGTCATCGGCGAATGACTCAGGCCGTTTGCAGGGTGGTTTCCGTGAGGAGGAAACGAAAAAGAAAGGCCTTGGACAGCCGCCAGGGGAAAAGCGTGTCCCGCCGCTGAAGGGGGACCGGGGACAGTGACGTCGGCATGTCCCGCCAGCGCCGGCACCTCACAGGTCCTGGGGACTCCAACGCCGGGTCATCACGCGGGACCATCCCGGGGGCGACCTGCGCCTCCATGAGAACACGCGCGTTGATCTGAGTCGCCCTTGGCCCCCTGTCTTCACACCCATCACGTCACGAGGACAGGAACATGGATTCCCAGCCTTGCCCCCGTCCTCTCTGACCAGGGTCTCTGTGAAGACACAGAACGCCCCTCTGCAGGACTTTCGGTCGCCCTCGTGCACAGTTCCCGTAGGAAACGCAGAATAAAGATTCGATGCTTCCTCCTTAGTTACCCGTTTCCAACGTGCTAAGTTGGCGACTCCTCGTTTGGGTCCCTGGCAGAGGCCAATTGCGGAGGAGGCTGTGGGCAGGAGACAGGCTGAGGACGGGGTTACAGGAGACGCTCAAAGCCCCCTCCCGGGCCGGGCCCCTGGGCAGCGGCCGGGCCAGACGCTCCTGCTGAGCAGGGGTTCTGTGCTCCGGTCCAATCAGACACGGGCCACAGGGGCCTGGCCACACAGCCGCCGCGTGCACGAGATGCTGCTGGGCAGGCGTGGATGGGCCAGGCCCCTGAGCTGGTGTCACAGGGGTGCTGCCCCCTACGGAACCCACCACGAACCCCCGGGGGAGCAGATCGGAGGCGTGTGACGCCCTCGCACAGTTGACCCTCAGACTTCCCGGTGTCGGGATGGTGGGGCCTCCGCAGCGGACGCACCCGCCCTGAGGCCTTGGGTGTGACAGGCATTCCCAGCTCCTTTGGACACTCGCTGCCGGGGCCGGTGGGACGCAGGCGTGTGGCGTCTGTGCCGTGAGCTCACGGAGCAGCCGGGGTCCCGGGTCCTGTTGGTGCACAGACCGCACACGCCCACCTCGCCCGCCTCTTCTCTCCCCGCCAGGAGTCCTGCTTCCCAACAACAACGTGACCACTCAGCAATTCCATTTCCCGAGTGTTATTACCTTATTCGTGTTCACAACAGCCACCGAACGCTCAGTAAAGTTGAGGGTTATTCGGTCCCGATGATGGTAAATAAGTTCCATTTGTGTTACCACCAAGGGGCTCAATGGAATAAGGGAGGCATTAAGCTGCAGGTGATGTTATTTCCTTCTTTTTTTTAAGATCTATTTTATCTTTTGAGAGAAGATGAGAGAGACAAGGGGGAGGCCCAGAGCCGTCTCCATAGTTGCGCATCATTAGCGGTGACGTGGTTTCAGTCCACACAGGTGAACATGGGGCGCGAGGGGCGGGAACGGAACCGGGTGCCCCCGCGTGGGAGGCGAGGACCTTCACCACCATCCTAGCTGTTGCCAGTTGCACCGCAGTTCAGCACATGGGTTTGCACAGGAATCGAATCCCAGACCTCGCGGCTGCAGGGCAAGTGCTCAGCCACTGAGCCCTCCCGGCATCCGGTGGCGTTTTTCTCCAGTCAGAGAACTCACTGCTGCCGGTGTTGACAATGGCGTGAGGCTAAGTCCCGAGAAAACGGAGCACAGGGTGAAGGGCCAGCTCCCGTCCGTGTGCCGACCGCCCCGCGCGCCCTCGCGGCTGTTGGCTGAGAAGGTCCCGTCTGTCCTATTTATACACAAGTCGTCTGGTGTGGAGGGAAAATGACAGGTCTGACGGCGTCCCGCTGAGGAGCTGCCATCGGCCACAACCCTTTTGAGGAAATATCCAGTCCCGTCCCCGTAAGAGCAGGCTGCTTTCCACTTAATGACCCGCAAGTTTGGGGTTGAGCGCGGCTCCGTCTGCAGGGAGATTGCACGGAAAATGGATGTTGTGGACTCTAGTCAGAGGCCCGAGCGTTCTTCCCGACCCGAGCTCTTTCCTTCTGTGCTCACATGTTACCTGCTCAGCCCAGCCTTGCTCCCCAGGCGTCAGCCATGAACAGCCGTGTTGCACACGCAAGGACAAGACGGCCACCCGCCGGCAAGAACGTGGCAGCATCTCCCCAGGTGTGGGCAGCCTCCCGGCCTCCCGGCCGGCGTGGAGCTGCCCACGTGGCCGCTGCGTCCGGACGCCGGGAAACCGCATGGCCACACGCCCCTGCCTGGCTGTGCATCCGTGTGTTCACAGAGTGACCGCAGCTGATCCGAGCAAGTCAGCTGGGCCGGTCCCTGTGACGTGCAGATAACGCCGTGTCCACGACAGAGCCTCCAGCCGCATCGCAGCCACACGTTCCCGTGATGACACGTGTTGGCTGTCAGTCAGAGGCCACCCCGCCCCACGCTGCAACCACGCTCGTTCTCGGATCCGAAGAAAACGCGAAGTTAGCCAGAGAAAGCCAAGGGCTGGAGACGGTTCCAGACACTGAGTGAAGTGGGCACGTGAGGGAGACCACATGGTAGCCAGTCTGGGGATATGCACGTGTGTGCGTGTTGTGTGCATGTGTGCGCATGTGTGCGCATGTGTGCTGTGTGCATGTGTGTGCTGTGTGCTATGTGCATGTGTGTGCTGTGTGCATGTGTGTGCATGTGTGCTACATGCATGCATGTTTGGTGTGTGCATGCATGTGTGGTGTGTGCTGCTCACATGTGTGTGCTGTGTGCTGCATGTATGTGTGCCACTTGCGTGCATGTGTGTGGTGTGTGCTGCACTTATGTGCTGTATTGTGTGCATACATGAGTGCTGTGTGCTATGCACATGTGTGTGCTGTGTGCTGCATGTATGTACAATATGCATGCTGCGTACGTGTGTGTGCATGTTATGTGTGCTTGTTGCATGTGTGTGTGTACATATAGGTCTATGCTCTGTAAGGAGGGGCTAGTTCTGCGTTTCTTGTATTGAGAGCTATCGGGAGTTCGTGATTGTGTGTGTGTGATGTATGTTCAGGGGACGTGTGTCCAGCGGCTTCTGGCGTCCTCCCCGAGGACTCTGCATCTATAAATGTGAAGTATTTCTCTCAACACCTGTTGTCTCACTGACTCAGCCATTGGAAGGGCAGAGCAGGGTCAGGACCTCGGGGGCCGGTGGCGATTCCTCCCACAGAACGTGGCGGCTGGGGCTTCCCTGTGCGCTGTCCCAACCTGCCCAGGGTGGTGGCCCTTGGGCTCGTCACCCTAGGACCTCATTTCCCGTCCTCTCCATCGGCAGCCCAGCACCTTAACACGCAGCCAACTCAACATGTGTTGCCTGGAAGTGAGTTGCATCATTTTCTGGTTTCAGAAATGAATGAAGTTGGGATTTTTTTAAATTGGGGTTTGGCTTTGCTAATTAAACAGTGAACACACGGTAAACATTTTTGGTTTTTCTGTTGGAATTCCCCAATTACCAAGATGAGAACAGTGCCAAGAAAATACTTTGAAAACCTGACATGTTCTTTCACACACAAGGTCCACAAAAGGGCCTTTTCTGACATAGAGTCAAGCGGGACCACAGTACGGGGCAGGCGGGAAGCGGGGTCCTTCCGGGAACACCTCAGCCGACCAGGCCTGAAGGGAGCATCTGCATCCTGTCATTTCTGCTGTCCCGTCCCCAGTTGTCACCGGTGTGGGCAGCTGTGGTCCACAACCGTCCTCCTGGCCGCAGGAGGCGCACACAGCGTGAACACGGAGACCAGCACCTGTCACCTGAGTGTCCACGCAAAGTGCCCGTGTCTGGGAATCGGCCGACCTCGGCACGACTCTTTGGGGGGCAGCTCTGGCCAGTGTTTTCGGGGGAGTCCTGCCTGGTTGCGCAGGACAGCAGCTCAGCACTGGGAGCCGGGCTGCGCATGCGGACATCGGGTGGGTGTGGCCGATGACCGTCCTCGGTTCACAGGCCGTCCCCGGGCAGGGACCCTGTGTCGCTCGAGTCCTGTGCCCATCGCCAGCTGCGGTGCCCAGTCAATGCGGCTCACACCAGTCGCTCGACGTGCATCCCAGTCTGTCTCATTGGTGGGAGGAGCCGCCCTGGTCCCGGAGCTCTGACGAATTCTGCAGATGCTCAGTTTTAAAGATTTATTTTTATTGTTTTTTAACAGAGAGACAGAGAGAAGGGGGAGGGCCCAGAGCAGGCTCCATAGTTGACAGCATTAGTTTTCCATATAGTCTCACTCCACAGGTGGGCACAGGGCTGCGCAGGGCAGGGACTGGGCCGGGGTCTCCCACATAGGCCCCGGCAAGAACTGAGCTGGGGGCACAGCCCAGTTCCACGCCCCATCGTGAACTGAGCGGCTGACGGACATTCGCACGTTCGGAGGCCTGGACCCGGGGGAGGCGCTGGCTGCTAAGAGCCAGCAGGACGATTTCACGGTAAATCCATCACAACTTACAGGCGGGACATTCACGTTAACAAGACTCACGGTGGCTGGCGATCATTCCCGGGACAGTAAACTCCGTTAACCAGAACTCCAGCAACCAGCACTCTCAAGCAACCGGTGGTTTGAGTTGCAGTTAATGGAGAGTCTAGTTACATTTATCCGACATCTACCGGTGCCCACGGGTGCCGGTTAACTGAGGGTCCACTGTGTAAACCCAAGTCCAACCGTGACTTTGTAAACCTGGAGCTGTGTTACCACTGCGCTGTGATTCAGAAAATAGTCACTACACATCAGAAGGTGGGCTGGTCGTCCGTCCCTCCTTCAGCCGGGGATGGTCATGAACACAACCGCGAGCAGACACGGGGTCCAGTCCCAAACCCACACGTCCCGGCGGTGACGCGATGCCGGCGGCTCACGCGGCCCCGCGAGCTTGAAACACAGCGGCCGAGGGAGTCGCGTGGCTGCTCCCCGCGGGCGCTGGGCAGGCGGGAGCCCCGGCCGCCCGAGGGGCTCTCAGGCCCGAGTGCCGGCCATGTTCCCAGCCCACCCGTGACGCCACGCAGCCCCCAGCGGTGCCGAGGTCCCGCGGGGAGGGCGGCGGCGAGACAGGCACACGCCACGGCCACTGGGAGCCACTCTGCCCGGGGGCTCCAGCCCGGGAGCCGGGGTCCCTCTCGGGAGTGGGGGAGGCCTCCGGGAGGTAGGGGAGCCCCCCCCGCTTCCGAGGCCTCCTCACCTCCCCGCAAACGCCCCAGGCCCAGCGCCAGGCGGCCGTCGGGCCGGGTCCGGACCCCGTCTGTGCTGGGTGAGCAGGCCCGTCCGGGTGGTGCCGGTGGTACCGGAGCCGCGGGAAGGAAGTGGGGAGGGAGCGAGAGGAAGTCGCCCCGGAAGTCGACTCCACAGCGAATCCCTACAGGGCGGTTTCATCTGTGACCAGGGTCTCTGGTCGGGTGCCGCCCGGGAAGCGGGGACGTGCGTGTTCCCGACACCCAGCAAAGAGGAAGCGCTTCCAGGACGCAGCGTCCACAAGCCGCAGCTCCAGTGGCCGGGCCCGGGCCCAGCGCCAGGAGCGGCTTCTGAGACGCCCCAGGCCCGCGGCCGCCACGTCGGGGCTGCGATGTGATTCCGGTCGGTTCATACAGAGACGCCGTCAGTCATCAAACACGATGAGGAGGCTTGTGCCCCCGGGTCCCACCCCAAAGCCTGGTCATCTGTCCACAGCTCCCCGGCCGCTGCTGCAGCCGCCGACGGAAGCCGTCACCGTTCCACGTACTTCCTAAGCGCTTCCTGGTGAACCAGCGTTAATAAAAACCGTCCCCGGTGGGCGATCCTCGGTATCCGCCAGCCCCCTGCATTGTGCTGTGTTCAGGTGGAGGAGGAAAAGGCGATGCTTTTGGAAGTTCTCTTCCTCGCGTTTTGTCGGCAAAGGAGGTTAGAGACGCGGCAGGAGGGAGCCGCTCCGCTCCGGGAGCCGGCGTGTCAGGAAGGTTAAGTGGGGCGCAGGGCGCACGTGTCCCTACGTTCTTTCTCCTGCCGGTTCCTTCAGGACGGACAGCCCTGCGGGTCTCCCTCCTCCACCTGCAGTTTCTCGGCACCATTCCGGGCCGTCTCCGATCCGCTGCGTCGTGAGCACAGGATTGAAGAGGCAAAGGGTGACGATGCCGCGGTTTCCCACGTATGAGACGCCCCCATGTGTAAGAGGACCCCTACTTTTCTAACCCGACATTAAGAAACCAATACACGGGCTCCTCCCGGGCATAAGACAATCCCCAACATGTGGTCGAACAATTTTAGTTACAAGTATTGCCTCACACATGGAAAAATACAGTGATTCCCGGATCTCCACCTGGGAATTGGGCACAGGGCGGAGCTGCCTCTGATCCAGACACTGAACTCGGGACTTGGAGCCGGGACCCGGGAACGGTCTTTTCTTAGACGCGGCGCCTGAGAGAGAAACGTCCGCCATGGCTGAGGGGAAAGGCCGCCCACAGAGGAGGCGACGAAACGCGTCTGAGAGGCTCAGCCAGGACGCGGTGGCCGGTGATCCCGAGAGGCTGCGGCGTTCACAGCGAGGACAAGTGGTCAGCGTGAGGGTGTGTGGTCAGCATGGCCGCCCCCACGCTGACCACCCGCCCTCAGCCCTGGGCGTGCGGCACCCGACCCGGACCGCAGCCTCCAGACCCTGTGAGAGCCGCCGGCCCGTGGCGTCCGCTGCGGTGGCCCGATGTGGCTGAGGCGCCATCAGCTGCCGAGGGAAGGCAGGTGTCCTGACACGACACCGTCTACGGGGAGCGAGGAACCACGGACAGTGAGCTGGGCGGCCACCGGGGGCCTTCCTGACCCCCACGCCCTCGGCCTTTGCTTCTCCTATTTGGGGAGCGTGGAATCTGGAGCCCGCGTCGCCGACGGCGTGTCGCTCCCCGCGGAGCGGGCGGCGTCCCAGCTCCCCTGCTCTGGTGCAGGTGGCCCTGCTGCAGCAGAGGCGAGACGCCGGGCACAGAGGCTGCGGGTCGCGGGGGTGGGCGGCGTGCGGGGCCGGGGACAGAGCGGCGTGGGCTGGGCCCGCTTCCTCCTGGCCCGTCGGGGAATCGAGTTCTGCCCCCAGGTCTTGGCCGCGGCTGCCGGCCGGTCCTGGTGCCGCCCGCCGCTGAAACGCACCGTCTCCTGGTGACGCCACCGCCTCGCGGTGACACCCACACCCGCACGGAATCGCGGGGAAGCTCGAGTCTCCGCCACAGAGACATCAGCGGCTCCCGGGGACCCAGAGGTGGCCTTTACACACGGCCACCGTCAGCCCCGGTCCTGAGAGGGCGGCATTGCCTCGGCCCCGGGAATCCGAGAGCCTCCCGGCATGAATTATTAAACACTCGGTAGACTCTGAAACGATAGCCCCTCGGACCCTGAGGACCGAACAACACGCTTCTGACGTGTCTGAACAGCCGAGGGCGACAGGGAGAGGCCGTTGCTCTGTTTCTGAAACGTGGTGGGACGGTGACGCACCCCCACAGGGACCCCCACACCCCGCCAGGGGCTTGGGGCTACACAGGAGACGACCACGAGGCAACGGTTTTCTGCAGGAAACAGCAGCGGCACGAGGGGGCGGGGTCCCCAGTGAGCGTGAGGACAGGGTCCTCGGGGTCATCCTGGTCCTGGTGGCAGCTGTCAGGCCTCCGGGTTGCACCCTGCAGCCCCACGGGGCCCCCATGCCCTCCGGCTGCCACCTCCCCAGGTCAGGCCCTCCGGCCCGGCAGCAAATCTGCCCAAGGCCACGGAGCAGCGGTTTATGGGGCAGGAAGGGAGGACGGGATGTGGGGCTTCCTGGATGACGTGGCTTCTGGGCCGCAGAGCCCACCGGGCAACCACGCCCTGGAGTCCGGACCCTTCCGGACCAGCCCCCGGGGACGCCCTGCACCGAGCGAGGCCACGGCCCCTCCCGTCCGAACCGCACACCTGCTTTCTGCATAAACGCTGACGGATCTGCGAAGGAGAGGCTGACGGGTGAGAGGCCTGACAGGAGCCGGAATTCCATGCTCACCTGGCCCTGGATTCTCCCGTCCATGAGCTGAGCAGACTGTGCCCCACCCTCCTGCCCTGAGGGACCGCGGCCTGTCCTGCCGCCCGGACACAACAGCGCCTGCCCAGGCACGGCCCACCCGCCACCCAGACACGACAGCGCCTGCCCAGGAACAGCCCACCCGCCGCCCGGACACGACAGCGCCTGCCCAGGCACGGCCCACCCGCCGCCCAGACACGACAGCGCCTGCCCAGGAACGGCCCACCCGCCGCCCGGACACGACAGCGCCTGCCCAGGCACGGCCCACCCGCCGCCCGGACACGACAGCGCCTGCCCAGGCACGGCCCACCCGCCGCCTGGACACGACAGCGCCTGCCCAGGCACGGCCCACCCGCCGCCCGGACACGACAGCGCCTGCCCAGGCACGGCCCACCCGCCGCCCGGCCACTCAGCGACAGGAAAGTACAGGGAGGGCTCCAGCCTCAGAGACCAGGCCGCCCCCACGTGCTGCTGTCTCTGGGTGACTCCGTGACCCGGGCATCTGTGTGCAGAGAGCGTGGAGTGACCTCCCCAGCAGGTGCGCGAAACGACACAGGACGTGAGGACAGCGCGGGGGCCGGACCCACCGCGTGGCCCCCTCAGGCGCACACGGGGCCCCTCTGTCTGCAGGAAGTGGCTCCCGGGGTCCCCGTCCCGGGAGCCGGCCCTGGCCGCTGCAGCAGGTGGGGGCACGGGGCCCCCCAGGAGGAAGGGCCGCCGCTTCCACACACGGCCGGCCGCTCCCTCGTGCCCGGGCCGGCCTCCCCCAGCCTCGTGTGGCAGATGTGCCCTTACTTCTCTAACAGCCCCTAGAACACGGCTCGGGCCACGTCGGGGGCCCTGTTCTTGTACCTCCTGTCGGCTCCTCGGCTCCGGGCGCTGCCGCCCTCAGCTTGGGCCCGTCGCAGCCGCGGGCTGTGGGACACCAGGCCTGCGTCTGCACTGTCCCTGGTGGGGGGTGGCCTGCCCGGGGACATTGTGCCCAGGGCTCGCTCTCTGCACCCCTCAGCCCAAGGGTGGAGGTTCCGGGGTCAGGACGTGGACACTTGAGTTTGGGGGGTGCAGGTGGCCTCGCAGGGCAGGGAGCCGCCTCCCGTCCCTGCAGGTCCTGAGTGGCACTCGGGTCGCCGGGGTCAGCGCTGGGACTGGGCCGCCCGCCCCCGCCTGGGGGGCCCTGTGGCTGTGAGTGGGGGGTCCGCCCACCCTCACGGGCTCCGGGGCAGCTGTCCCGCGGCCGGTCCTCAGGGAGCAAGGTGTCGCCTTTGTGGGGCCGGCTGCTGCAAGACCCCCGCGGGAGATGACTTTTCCAGACCCATCTACCTGATTTGTTTTTCCAAAGGAAGACCAGAGAAAATCAGGGAGGCGGGCGGGGGCCCCAGAGGAGGCAGGAAGCAGGTGGGCCGGTGCGCGTCCCGAGAAGAAAGCGGGGAGTCTGCCGATCCTGCCGTGGTGACAGGACGGGCCCCATAAAAGTCAGCGCCCGGCAGATTTACGGCCCCGGGGTCGCCCCGCGCAGTCCTCTCGGGAGTGGCCTCGGGCCGCAGGGAAGCGCTGCCTCAGGCCACTGCAGGAGGACCAGGCAGAGCCGGGCAGGCGGGCCACACACACAAAGCAGCACCTCAGGGGCCTGCGACCCGGCTTCCACGACGGGGTCCAGAGCGGTGCCGCCCCCAGACCCTCACAGGAGGGCAGAGGCGCTGATGGATTTGCCAGCAGCTGCCGTGTGCGGGCGCCGCTGCTGCCTGGGTTCCCTCTTCCTTCAAAAGCGAAGCTGCCGCCGCTTCTGGGGGGAGCTTGTGCCGACACCCCCACCGCCTCCCACACGCCCTCAGCACCCCCCTAGCTCCTGCCATGTCACTCACCCGGTGTAGTGACCACAGAGCCAGAGGCCACTGTCCCTGCTGGACAGTCCCCAGGGGCAGGTAAAGCCGGTTGGCTCCCCTCAGAGCCAGGCTTATGGGGGGCTCCCCAGATCAGAGCCGGGCACACGGGGGGCCCCAAATCCAGTGACCGGGCCACGGCGGCCTGTGCGTCATGAGCCAGCGCAGCGACGTGGGGCACATTCCTCGCTCACGTCCCTGCGGCTCCGTGGGGCGCTGCTTGGTGAGTGGCATTGAATGGAGGAGTAAGTTGCACAGAGTAGCGCGCAGGACAGAGCAGCGGATGGAAGAAGGAATCGTTAGCAAGAAGGAAGCAGAACTCCAGGGCTTGGAACCTTCTCAGTCCGTCCATCTTGTCTGGGGCTCCAGAGATGCAGCCAAACCAGCCTCTGAGCAGGAGACGCGTGTGGGCGCGAACCCACCTCGCTAACCAGGCAGCGGGCGCGGCCCGTCTGAAATGGAGAGGACGGAGAAGGGAGGACCCGTGGGGGCGGTCAGGGTCGTTCTCGGTCCCTCCCGATGGGACCTCAGAGTTATTCAGCTGTGAACGTGCACAATTCCTCAAGACGCGAAAGAATGACCCCTGGACAAACCAGGGACCCCCGGCGCTCCCTCCTCTGCTGCAAAGTGGGGGCCTTGCTGCTGTCTCAACAGC
>PVKE010050637.1:0-10889 GCA_004027555.1 Craseonycteris thonglongyai
CCCCCCCCCCCCCCTCCAAACACACACACACACTATTTCTCTGTCTCACACTTCCTGTCCCCAGTTCTTGCTTTACCAGTGGCACGTATCACTACTTACCATACCATATAATGCATTTTATTTATCTTCTTTATCGGATTACTTCCCTATCTGAATATAAGTTCTGTGAAGACAAGAATTATTGTGTGCTTCCTTCCATTTTTGAATCCCCAGCTTCTAGAACAATGCCTGGCACGTAATAGGTGCTCAATAGATATCTGGTGAAGGGGAAAAACATTGATACGCATGCAGCTTTTGTGAGCTTACAGCACCCTCCTGCATTCTTTTTAGGACCTGACATTTCCTCACCTCTGTGTCAGGCAGTCCCAGCAGGTACCTGGCAGGAATATGTCCTTGCCACACCTGCCCTGTCTCCCCTGCTCTGGGCTCATGCCTGTGTCACCACTGCACACCTCAAAGCTACTCAAGGCCCCTCATGAGCTGATGTGCACACAGTTTCTGATCAGCTCTGCAGGCCTGGGCCATTGCTGCCAGTGTCCCGCCGGCATGAAGCCCTGTCCCCCCTTAATATTTTTGGCCCCAGTGTGATCACAAGCTTTTTCCTTAGTTCCTGTGGGCAACTACTTCACTTACCAGTATAACCCTGAGGCAGTGATTTGACCTCTCTATTCTTCAGTATTCTCATCTGTCAAATGTAAATAGTACCTATCTCATTGCCTGGTTAGAAAATTAGAGCAAATATGTGCTGAGCACTGAGCAACACTGTCTGCTGGAGAAGTAAGTGCTCAATAAATATTAGCTATGATGATGATGATGATGATGATGGTTACTGGCCCAGTGGTGGCAACTGTTATTGTTACCGTTCTTTAGAACAACTCTTCTGGGAACCCACAGGTCCTGGCCCATAGTCCCAGGCTCCTTTTAAAGCAAGATTCCTGATGAACTCTCACTGTCTGTGGTAAGACACATAGTAGCCCCAACAGGCAGGGAGAGCCCAGAGTTATTAATAGATAGACAGACCACAAGTGACAATCACCAAGCCCCAAAGAGCAAGACCCACAGAAAGGCGAAATTATCCTTTTCCTGGATCTAAGTTCCACTTTCCTTCCCAGGCCCTGTAAGCACCAGGATAAATATCCATGCCATTTTTGTGCCCAAAACCATAACAGTGTTATCTGTCTAATCACTAACCATTAACATACTCACCAACACTGGTGGCAGAAACACATTTTCTTCAGCTCTCCTTTCCTTAAAAAGAAATAAAAAGCATCAGCTCAGTATTTAAGCATTGCTTAAATACTCTGTGCCTAATTTTCTCAGCTTTGAAAGTAGAACAAAATTGCATGTGGCTCAAAAAGTGTTGTTATGCGGATTAAATGAGTTAATACATACCAAAAGCTTAGAACAGTCCCCAACACACAGTAAAGACTTTAAAAGATTTGTAACTACTATTCTATAGCAATAGAGACAGTCTTCTCTTTAGGCATTCAGCCCATTATAAATACAGCCTGGTTTATCTGGCCATTGCCTCGCCAAGACTGGAAATCCTGAGGGCGAGGCCTAACTTTTCTTCTATTTCTATTTTCTGTGAATAGCAGAGGGACTGGCACAAAGTCAGCTCTTGGCACATTTTTACTGAGTAGATAAGTGAATGAATAAATGCATTCATGTATGAATGATTTGTTTATTCAGGGTCACAGTAAAGCCCAGGTTATGAAAGAAAAAATCACCCCTGCAAGCAGGATACAGTAAAGAAAAAGAGCAGAGAAAGATCATCTCAAAAAAAGCAGGCTGACTATTCCTTGTGAATGTGGCAGCGTATTTACCTGATGATGGATCAGGCCCCTGGGAGGTATCCATCATTTTTAATCCTGGGCTCTGCTGGAGGAAATGAACCTCACATGCATAAATTAGTGAGAGACCTGATAGAGATTCGTGTCCCTTTTGCAATTTCCTTTTCTGCACAGCCGCTTATGCAGATTGAACAAGATGTCACTGTTACATCGGAACAAAGTGAGACAAGGAAATTGATAAAGATAAAGACTTATTCTGGATTAGGCCTCAAGGAAAAGACTCCATGAAAAGGGGAAATTGTTATTTTAATGCTGATATTTAATGCTATTGCACAAGCCATTCTGATGTTGTTATGGGAAAACAAAAGAAAAAAGTCAGAATTACAAAACCAGGGGAAAGAAGACAGTAGAGAGATAAAGAGGAACAATCTCAACAAAATTTACAATTTAAATTAGTATCTGAGCAGGGAGGAGTTATTGAAGCCACAGCCTTCAGGGAAGGAAACCCAACTCCTTTGGGAAGAAACTGTTTTCTTACTGTTGTGAGGCAGGATTGTCTTAAGCAATGGGTGCTTTGGATATTAGATAGATCACTGGTGATGATCACTAAGAAAGTGAATCCAACATAGCTAGCTAAATACTTGTATGCAGTTTCACATAAAGGTTTTAACTTGATTCTCTCAACTAATCCACAATAAGGGTGTTAAAATGATTCTCATTTTACAGATAAAACTAGCAGAACCAAAGTGAGTGTCTCAAGGTCAGACAATCAGTGGAGAGTGGAGCTTGGCCTCGGCGCTCAGGCGTTCTCCCCTGAGGATCCCATCTCCCCTCTTTGCCATGTGCCCCACATGTCAAGTCCTCCGATCTAAGCCATGTTTACATTATAAAATTTCCTATATGAAATAGACTTCAATTTTCAATCAGTAAACAGAGAAGGAAAAGGGAACTGAAGGAAACTAATGGGATATGACACAAAGAACATCTGCTGGTGCCAGGAATTACACTAAATGCCTTATTTACTATACTTTCCACAAAGGACAGAGAATAACAATATCTCAACAACTTTGGTGACAGGGACCAGAGCCCACCTTGGCTGCTGTGAACTGAATCAATGCTAATTCAAGAAGCTGTGAGAACAAGATTTAAAAAAGAAAACCTGGAGAAACCAGGATGGCTCAACAGGTTAAGTGCCTGCTTTGCAGCCCCAGGGAACCAGGATCAAATCCCAGCACCGTGTGGACACATATGCTGGGGTGTGCTTTCCATGCGGGAGGACCCCAGTTCGGTTCTCACCGCCCCCTCACCCCCACCCTGGGTTCAGCCCCTAGCTTGAGGGGGCGTGCCTCTCATGCAAGAGGCCCTAGCCCAGTTCCTGGCCTGCGCAGCCCCTTCCCACCTGTGTGGAATGAGACCATGTAGAAAACTGATGAGATACAACTATGGAGACTGCTCTGAGCCTTCCCCCTTCTCGCTTGCTCTCTCTCTCTCTCTCTCTCTCTCTCTCTCTCTCTCTCTCTCTCTCTGTCAAAACAATAAAATAAATCTTTAAAAAGAAAACCACGTGCAATATCCTGAAAGTATGGGTTGTGATAAATATATCAATCTAGTATGACAAAATTGGCCAAAATAGTCATCCAGGACTAAAGAAAGCCATGCTTTCAGGAAACTAAATACATATTTATGTAAATTAAAGTAGTTACTTGAAATTAAAAAACTTGAGTAGAATATGAATATTTAATATTACTTAACATATTCACAAAATTTAACATTCTGCAAAATATTTCACAATAATGCTGCTATTTCTCAGAGCTTGCCCCAGATTGGCTCAGATCAACGACAAAATCCTTGGTGTGAGAAATCCCTACTGAGTCCAGATTGGCATTTTCTATAGGACAGGATCAGGGAGGGCATCTTGACCAATATGAGCCCCCTGTAAACTATTTTAAGTCACATTGGAAGCCAGCAAGCATCCAGGAAAACCAACATCTACACTAGGTTAAAATACAAATCCAGAAATTTGGTGTTTTTTTTTCTGAGCTGGCTCAACTTTGAGAAGAGAGAATGGAAAAATAAGCCTTAGCTGAGAGGGCCAAGAATGAAACCCTGTTTTGGGTCCCCCTGGAATCCCAGTTTCATTGGCCTCCATGAATAAGTGGGCTAGTGGGAAGCAAATTGCTCACACCTTTGTTTATACCCTGAGCCAAGATGCCCAGGAAATACTATTTGTTTGTTCTCTGTGTAGAGAATCACAGGTTCCCTGGGCAGCCTAATAAGAAGGGACCAGGGAAGAGGGGGGAGGCAGAACAAAAACAGAAAAGTATACCACCAGAGCACCGTCTCCAGCACTCCAAGCCCTTATTGCAACAGGATCGTCCCTGAACCCCTTTCTATCATTTCAATCACTTTCCCTTCCTTTGCATTTTACATAGATGAAATCTTTTACTCTTACTTCTATGAGGTAGCTGTTATTACCATACCCATTTTAAGGGTAAATAAATAGAAACTTGGAGAGCTTGATCAACTTGACCAAAGTCCTAAATCTAGTGAACAGAGCTAAGATTTGAAACCAGAAATTTGAGCCCGAATATCACACTGTGCCCACATCTTAACTGCACCTCACTACGAATGTCCTTGCATGGAGTTGGGTTCAGTGTCTTCACCATAGCTGGGATATTTCTGTTTCTGTTAAAATAAAGGAAACACTCCTGAAAGCTCTTACTTGTAAAAACTAATTATTTTTATAATCAACACTGAGGTTTCCTTTCCCAAAATTCATCCTAGTAATAAAATCATTTAAATGCCAATTACTGATTTGCCAGTTCTTGAGAAAAATGCCTTTCCTAAAATCTTGGCTGGATGAATAACAAACGGTCATGAATGTGATAATCCCTGACTATAGCTGCAGGAGGGGGTGCCCCAATCCTGCAATTAGATGGAGGTGACATGAATCCCCTAATTGCTGGGTGTTGGGGGGGAGTGAATCATCCTAACTGGCACTCACCAATTGTCACAGTAAATGTATACATTTAACTCAGAAAGAATGCATTTGCAGGAATAATAGGACTGTATTACTAGCCAAGGAAAAAAGAAATATACCCCGTATTATCCGGCGTATAAGACGACCCCCTAATTTTACAGTTAAAACATAGGTTTAGGCCTATATTCGCTGTATAAGACTACAGCCTGTGGGGGGTAGTCTTATACAGCGAATATAGGCCTAAACCTATGTTTTAACTGTAAAATTAGGGGGTCGTCTTATACGCCCAGTTGTCTTATATGCTGAAAAATACGGTAATTTTAGATTAAAAGGAGGAGGGGGCTCCCTTTCTCTTTCTTCATAACATAAATCAGCTTTCAACTGTGTGCTGCCAGGCTTGATCTTTTCCCTTTTAATTTATTATTTGTGCTGCTGCTGGGAAACTTTGATGTCAAGACCGGAGGAAGGCAAGCACATCACTTTGGCACCTCATCTGGTTTCTTTCCAGCTTGCCCAACTTGTATCCTGCAAGAACTTTAAAGAAGAATGTATCTTATCTCAAAGGTTTGCAAGGGCCCTAGGGCAAAGAGGTGAGAATATAGACAATTCCCTCAGTCTCAAACTATCAAAACAGGTGTGTGTGCAGAGGTGCTCTTTCACTATACTAGTATGTGTGTCATTCACCATTCATTCAGCCAATATTTATTTCTTATTTACTAACTGCTAGGGATACAGTCACAGATACTGCCGGTTGCTTAAAGAACACTAACTTTAAGTATCCAACCCTCGTGAAAGGTAGCCCTGTCTCCACTCCAGCTAGCTAATCTAAGTCAGGGGTAAGTAAACTATGGCTCACAAACAAAATCCAGCCCATTCGCTGTTTCTATAAATAAGAATGTGCACAACTACATCATCCACTTAATCATATTCTATGAATATTTTCATGCTACAATTGCAGAACCGACTAGTTGTGGTAAACCACGTGGTCTGCAAAACTATACTTGCCATCTAATCCTGCTGTCATCGCTGACCACTGGTCTAAACCAATCATAGTAATTCCATTCTTCTTGCCAGTGTTTGGATTATTAGTTTACAGGTGGGCAAGTGACCCACTGTTGATAAATGACATTCAAGAAGTCTGCTAGAGGTAACTGGGGGAAAAGTGATATTTCTTTTTTTTTTTTTCTGCTTGTTGTGATTCCTATAATAATGTCAGCCATCTTGCATTCATGAGAGAGGCCAGTCTGAGGACCAAATTGACATCCTGTGAATGGTAGTGCAGAAATATGAAAATGACCTCAGTCCTTGATGAAGTCTTTGAGCTGTTGAACTAGCCAACCATGGAACCTGCTACCTCTACATTTCCTGTCATGTGAGATAATGTGTCCTTGCTGTTTCAGCCAGATAAATCAGGATTATCACCTTCTCTTGATGAGTTGACCCCTTTATGTTTAACAAATGACTTATTTTTTTTTATCCTGGTAATATTCTTTGTTCTAATATCTACTATGTCTGATATTATAATAGTATAGCCACTCCAGCTTTCTTTTGGTTAGTGTTAGCACCGAAACCTTTTTCCACCCTTTACTTTTAACCTATCCATATTTCTTGTCGACAGGTTATACTTAGGTCTTGCTTTCTCATCTAATCAGGCAATATTTGCCTTTTCATCAGGATATTTAGACTATTTATACTTAATGCTATCATTGGTGTAGTTAGATTTAAATCTATCATCTTGCCATTTGTTTTTCATTTGTCTTATCTGTGTTTTGTATCTTTTTTCTGTTTTCCTGCTTCTTTTAAATTAATTATTTTATGATTCTATCATAGTTTCTTTCTTGGATAATTTTTTAGTTGGGACTTCTGAATGTAGAATAAAAAGTGATTTTATAACATATCATGTATGGTATATGAACTGTATAACAGTATATTTCTATTTCTTCCCTCCCATTTATACCATTTTCATTAAACATTTCTTTTTCATATGTTACTAATGTCATACTGTTTTGCTATTATTTTTGTTTAAACAATGAGTTATCATTTAAAAGGTTAAGTAATAAAAAAAATCTTATAAATAGTTAATTATCTTTTTTAAAGGTTTAAGAAATTTTAAAAATCTCACATATGTAACCATGGTTTTACCATTGCTGGTGCTTCTCATTCCTTTGTATAGATCTATATTTCTTTCTACCTAAAAACCTGTGTTCACAATTTTAAAAGTGCAGGTCTGCTGGATAAATTCTATCTGCTTTTATGTGTATATATAGATATAGATATATAGATATATAGATATGTGTATATATCTATATATATATTAAGAATTTATTTTACTGTTTTTGACAGAAAGAAACAGAGAGAAGTGGGAGGGCCCAGAGCAGTCTCTATAGTTGTACATCATCAGTCTTGGTTTCATTCCACATGGGGGGGTGGGGGCCATACAGGGCAGAAACTGGGCTGGGGGTCTCCTGCATGGGAGGCGCACCTCCTCGGTGCCTTGATCCAGTGGCCAAACTGGGAGGTGAGAACTGAACTGGGGGTTTCCTGCATGAGAAGCACATCCCAGTTCAGCATATGGGTCCACACGGGCTGGGGTCCGCATTTAATCCTTGGTCCCTGGGGTTGCAAAGCAAGGGCTTAACCCTCTGAGCCATCTTGGTTTCCCTGTCTATATTTTTTAATCTCAATTTTGCCTTTATTTTTTTAAGATATTTTTACTAAACATAGAATTTCATGGCTGACGGCTTTTTCCCCAGGACTTTAAAAAGTTGTTCTATTGTTTTCCTGCTTGTGCTGCTTCCTATGAGGAACTGCTATAACTTTATATTTGTCACTCTGTATGCAATATGTCTTTTTCTTTTTGCTGTTATTGAGACATTTTCTTCATCACTAATTTTGAGCAATTTGAATATATTGTATTTTGGTGAGTTTTTATTCACGTTTATTGTCTTTGATTCCCTGAGCTTCTTGGATCTGTGAATTTATAGTTATCAAATTTGGAAAAATTTTGGCCATTATTTCTTCAAATATCTTGCATATTCTCACTTCTTCCTTCTCTCTATTGGGGATTTCAATTACATGTAGGAAGCTTGAAGTTGTCATTACTCATAGTTCAATGATGTTATGTTCATTTTTGTTTTATTCTTTTTCCCCTTTTGTACTCCATTTTGCTAGTTTCTATTTCTACCTCTTCCAAGTTAATCTTTTCTTCTGCAATGTATAGTCAGTAGTTAATCCCGAAGTTTTTTTGTTTTTTTTTTATCCTACACTATATCTTTAGAAGTTCAAACTGGGTCGTTTTTATATTTTACCTAATGTTTTGAACAATAACTTTAATGCCCTTGTCTGTTAATTCCAATATATGTGTTACCTTGATACCCATTATGGTTGACTGACTTATCACCTCCTTATGGGCTGTTATTTTTTTGTTTGGTTTTTTTTGTTTGTTTTTTTTTTGCTTCTTTGCATGGCTCATACTTTTTTATTAGACTCTATCTAGCTATTGGAAATTTTACATAGGTACATGCTGCATATTTTCTTTTATTCTTATAAATGTGTTTAGGTGTTGTTTTTTTAACTTATTTTGTTGTTTTTGACAGAGACAGAGAGAGACAGAGAGAAGGGAGAGGGCCCAGAACAGTCTCCACAGTTGCACATCGTCAGTTTTCAACATGGGTTCATTTCACAAGGGTGGGCAGGGGCCTAACAGGGCTGGAACCAGACTGGGTGCCTCCCGCATAGGAAGCACACCCCAGTTCAGCATATGGGTCTGCACAGACTGGGGCCAGGATTTGATCCTCAGTCCCTGGGGCTTCAAAGCAAGCGTTCAACCCACTGAGCCATCCGGGCTTCCTGTGCTTGAATTTTGTTCTGGAAAGTGGCTAGGCTTTATGCTTATAGTTTGATTTTTTTTTTTAGGTTTTTCTTTTAAGATTTATTATCCAGAACCAGAGAGTGCCAACTATAGTGCAAATTATTCCCTACCCAATGCCCTTCAACTTATGAGATTTTCAATGCTGGCAAATAGAAATAGGCACTATTCCCACCCAAGTGCAGATAGCAGGAATTGATATCTCTAGTATGTTGGGGTAGTTTCTTACCCCCAACTTCTGGAGGCACATGCATGTGATAGGTGCTATTCAGCTGACTACTCTTTATTATCTTCTCTTACTCAGGTCTCCTCAATCCACTAGGCTCAACAATAAAAACCACTAAGATTGCACCTTAACCTTTCCTTTCTCCAGTCCTGATCTCTCCTCCGAGTTGAAGTCCAGTATTTTGTGCTGGGGACTCTACCTGGACTGACCACTAACACTTTAAATACATTGTATTGAAACAGAACTTACTATCTTTCTCTTCCTCTAGCAGCTCTTTTTTTCTAAGCTTTATAACATTATTTTCTAACATTTATAATCTTTGTAACATTAAATGGGTTCCCATTAACCCATCTAATGTTAGTATCATTTCACTTTGACCCCTAACCCCACAATGACCTTGCCATTGACTGCTTTCTCATATTTCAATGTCTTTCTCGGATTTTGTTCTGAGAAAATGTTCTGTTATCTGCTACCACTGAAGTTTGACCTCTTGAATGGCCTTTCTGACAATATCACTTTGCACATTTTAAAGAGTAATGTCTTAAAATCTTAATTATATCACGGTTTTCTTTCAAATCTCCAATGATTCTCAATTACTTGCTGAAAGGGGAAAACTAAAAAGCCTAGCTTGGCACTCAGGCCCTCTACAATCTAGCAAACTTCCTATTCATGTTCTCTGCCACTATGCTGCACAGAATCTGTGTTCCAGCCAACTTCCTAGGCACTTTATTTGATCTATTTCTCATACCACTCTCTGTGCCCGGAATGTCTTCTCTACCACTATCAAACTGATATATATCCTGAATGGCAGTGTGATTGGTACAACCCATCTGGAAAGCAACTGCCAAGTTCTAAAATGTTTCATATACTTTTATTCAAATTTTTCAAATTTAGGATGGCATCCTAAGGAAATGATGGATGTACACTAAAAGTTGTCTTAACGGATATTTATTTTACTACTGTTTATAATTGGAAAATGTGTAAACCAACTAAATGTTCAATAATTGAACATTTAAAAATAAATATACAGAAATGCTGAGATTGCTCAGAAGATTGATGTTTGCCTTGCAACCACAAGGTCCAAGAATCAAATCCTGGTCCCGACTCATGCAAGCCCATATGCTGAACTGCAGCACAACTGGTAACCACCAGGGTGGCACGACAGTGAGAGTTCTTACCTCTCATGCAGGAGGCCCCCAGTTCAGTGGAGATAAAGGGACCCTTAAACACCACTAGTAGAAATGTAAATTGGTACAGCCACTGTAGAAAACAGTATAAAAGTGCCTCAAAAAATTAAGAATAAAATCACCATACAATTCAGCAATATATCCTCTGGGTATTTACCCAAAAAAAATCTAAATATATTTACCCGTAAAGATATATGTACTCTGGGGAAGCCAGGATGACTCAGTGGGTTGAGTGCTCACTTTGTAGCCCCAGGGACCAAGGATCAAGGATTGAGTCCTGGCCCCAGCTCATGCAGACCCATGTGCTGAACTGGGGAGTGCCCCCAGTTCAGTTCTCACTGGGGTGAGACCCCTGCCCAGTTTCTGCCCTGTGCAGCCCCACTCCCACCTGTGGAATAAAACTATGTGGAAAAACTGATGATGTGCAACTATGGAGACTGTTCTGGGTTCTCCCCTTTCTCTCTGTCTCTGTCTCTGTATCTCTCTCTCTCTCTCTCTCTCTGCCAAAAGCAATAAAAATAAATCTTTAATAAGATATATGTACTCTGATGTTCATTGCAGCATTATTCATGGTGACCACAACATGGAAACAACCAAAGTGTCCTTTGATAGATGACTGGATAAAGAAGCTGTGATACAATGGAATACTACTCAGCGATGAGAAATGATAAATTACAGTCATTTCTGGCAACATGGATGGACCTAGAGACCATCTTATTAAGCGAAATAAGTCAGACTGAAAGAATCAGGAAACATATGACCTCACTTATAGGTGGAATATAAAACTGAAAGAAACAAAGACATAGAGACCTATGGACACACTCAATAGCTTGGT
>PVKE010050638.1:0-10880 GCA_004027555.1 Craseonycteris thonglongyai
TCTTTTTTTTTTTTTAAAGATTTATTTTATTGATTTTTGACAGAGAGAAACAGAGACAGAGAGAGACAGAGAGAAAGGGGAGGGCCCAGAGCAGTTTCCATAGTTGACATTAGTTTTCCATATAGTTTCACTCCACAGGCGGGCACAGGGCTGCGCAGGGCAGGAACTGGGCCGGGAGCCTCCAACATAGGTCCCGGCAAGAACTGAACTGGGGGCACACCCCAGTTCAGCATGTGGGTTCGCATGAGCCAGGGCCGGGATTCGATCCTCGGTCCTTGGGGCTTCAAAGCGAGTGCTTTACCCGCTGAGCCATCCCAGCTTTCCCAGGTATTGCATTCGTAAGAGTGGGAAAAGTTTCTCCAATTTTTTTTCAAATTTTTGAAAAAGATGATGAGGACTTCTTCAAGAAAATCATTGCAGGTGATGAAGCTTGGGTCCCTCATTATGACCCTGAGAACAAAAGACAGTCCATGGGATGCCACCATAATGGATCACCTCAAGCAAAAAATTCAGCATTCAGGCTTCAGCTGGGAAGGTGGCCCCATATGGTGGTATTCCATGGACCTCTTGGGTAGTCATCTCTCTTACACCCATCACAGTCACAGACCTTCCTCACAGATAAATATATGGAGATTCCCCCTTTTCTTATAGTATATGACTAGTTCAGATGCTCTACTAACTGCTGCTAACCTCTATTCAAATTTTAACTATCTAAGTTCAACTGTCTCGGAAACTGAGGGGAAAGTCTCCCCTTTGGAGTAAAACCTAGAGTGTATCCTAGTGGCCTAAAACCATCAGGTCAACTAGCTCATCACGAGTCACTAGAAACTCAGAACCCTCATTCCCTTGTCTCCTGCAGACCATCTACAGATTATCAGGAACAAAAGAACTGACAGGCTGGATGGGAATCCTTTTTTTTCTCATAAGTAAACTGATTTCTTCTTCAACATTTATTTAATGGAGCCTACTATCTTAAAATATTTCACCAAATTGCATCATCGGGGTTAAATGTGACTTCTCCAATCAATTTCAAAATAAGTCCACAGCAATTTATTGAATGTCTTGTATAAGCTGGATCTTGTGCTAGGTCTTAAAAACCAATTTTTAAACAAATGAAACTTTGTCTCTACACCCAAGACATTGCAGTAGGTACAATAAGAAACACAAACAGGTATGTGTGTGTGTGTTCATATACCCAGTAGCATGCCCCAAAAGTACAAAATGAACCCAGAAATAAGGAGACAGTTAAACAAAGATTTAATGAGAACATGGTCATTTTGCCTTTTCTTAGAAAAGATAAAAATGCTATTAAGAGGTTGAGTGGAGATATTAACTTGTGAGTGAAATAGAGATGCTTCCAAAATGAAAATAAAAGAGGAAGAAAGGAACAAAATTGTAGAAAGAAGTTGGGGGATATAAAATATAATGGCTTAATCTTTATTATTCATTTGTTATTTTAAAAGGACATATGAATACATTCTTTAAAGTATACATTGTGTGTGTGTTAATTTTTCCCTGACTACAATGTTTAAGTACATAGTAGTTACAATTTGAGTTTTGGTACTAAATTGTGTGTTCTGATGACCTATGGACAATAACACACTTGCTTCATAATATTCTATAGAATGGATTTATCACAGCTCTGTACCCATTCTCCTAGAACCACTTTGTGCTTCCTTTTCTTTCACTATTACCTCCCCTGATAATGCTGCAATAAATATTATTTGAGCATGTGTCCTTATCAGAGGCCACAATGAAGTGAAGAAGTAAACGATGTGGCTACTAGGGATACAAGCACTCAAGGAAGAGGAATAGAAGCTACAAAGGCCCTGAGGCAGGCAAATGGTTGCCATGTTAGAACAGTAGCAAGTGTAGCAAAGGTGAAGAGTATTAGTAAGAGGGAAGACAGTAGCTGATGTCAAAGAGGTGGCAGGGAGCCAGACGGAGCACAGCCTTGTAAGTTATAGTAAAGGGAGTGGTTTTCATTTAAGCACGATGGAAAATCACTGGGGAGTTGTGAGCATGGAAACCACATGAGCTGAATTATGTTTTTATAAGGTCACTCTACTCTGTGGAGAGGGACAAGGACAAAAGAAGGGAGGTCAGTTAGGGTTATTACCATTCATCAAGAAAGAGATGAGAGTGGCTTGAATTGGGGCATGAGCAGTGAAGGTCATGAAAAGTGGTCGATTCTGGGTATACTTAAAAAAAATAGCTGATTAGACTTCCTAGTGGATCAAAAAAGAGTATGAGAAAGATTGAAAAGACAAGAATGACTTCAAGGTTTTGGGATAGGGGATTGGAGAAATTGGTAAGTGGATTTGCCTTATTCCGAATGGGAAGAGTTCACAAGAAGCAGGTGTGAATTAAGGAGGACTCAGTAGCTGGAGGGGCTGAAATCAGGAGACCAGCTTCAGAAAATTAAGAAAGAAATACCCAAGTGGAGATGTCAAAAAAATTATTTAATATACAAGTTAGAAATTAGAGGAGAGATCTGGGTTTCAGATATAAATTTTGGTATTTAAATGGTTTTTAAAGCTAAAAGGCTGGATGAAGTTGGCTGGGAATAAAGTATTGGAAGACAACAAGGAATTCCAAAAATAAATTCTTGAGACATTTCAATATTTAGAGATCAGGGAGATGAAATAAAAAACAGCAAAGGAGACTGAGAAGGAGCAACTGACAACATAGGAGGAGAATCAAGAGAATGTTGTTGGTTCTCTAAACCCAAATAAAGAAAGTATTTCAAGAAGGGAGCGTTCTATGTCAAATGTTGTCACTATTTTGCTGTGGGCTGAATGTTTGTGGACCCGCAAAATTCATCTGTTAAAACTAATCTCCCAGTGATGATATTAGGAGGTGGGGGCTTTGGGAAGAAATTGGGTCATGAGGGTGAAGACCTCATGACAGAATTAGTGCCCTTACAAGAGATACAAGAAAGCTTGCTTCTCCCTCTGCTTTCCATGTGAGGATATAATGAGAAGTTGGCTATCTACAAACTAAAAGTGAGTCCTCACAGAACCTGACCTCAATTTCCAGCCTCTAGAACTGTGAGAAATAAATTCCTGTTGTTTATAAGCCACCCAATGTATGATACCTTGGCCCAAATTGACTAACATGCTACTCCAAGTAACTTAAAAATACTAGTTGTACCAATAAATGTATGTACTATATATATATATATTTTTAAAGGCTAAATTTTTTTAAGATACAAAGACCATCTCAAAGATTTAAAAACTCAGTTCTCTACTACTTAAGAGACACAATGAAATGAGATGAAGTGACAAACAATATTGAACGTGTACGATTAGGTTCCATCGCTTGGCTGCCTGCTGGCATTCGGTTAAGGCATGCCCACTGTGAGCACCACATTCAGCAAGATGCCCAAGAGGAATGTCAGTTCTGGTGAACAACAGGAAGGAGGAGCCCAAGAAGAGACTAATAAGAATCTTGTCCCTGAAATATGTAACTTAAGCAAATGAAAGAGCCATAAAAGGTATAACATAAGGACAAATCTGTCAGGAAAAACTCTAAACTACAATGAAAAGGGGAATAAAAGAAAAACTGGAAAAAGTAGCACAAGATCTAGAAACTAAGGAATCAGTAGCAATCAAAGAAACTAAAAGTGAGGACAGATGAATCTTTGATGTGACAAGAGAGGAAAAAGCCAAGTCTGTATATTTTTTAATATAAACCTTCCTCTCCCTTCTTTTTGTTCAATTCATAGAACTATTCTTATAAACTATTTTAAGTGCATGCTTTAATAGCTCTAGAGACGTATTTACAATAAGGCAGAATCCCATCACATCTCATTTTTTAAAATTAGATTTAGGTGATTGTAAAATTTTTTAAGAAGTGAAATTGTTCACCTCATAATTTCTGCCACTAGAAATGGTAAAATTTTAAATTAAGGAAGGCTAAAACCCTTGTGTAGGTAAACTTTTTATAATATCTTTGGGCAGAATTTTTATCCTATCATATGAATCAAAATGCAAATAACAATTTGGAATATGTGTGTGTATTTTTTTAACATAAGATATCTTAAACATGTTGGCTTTTTAGTGCAATTGTTTCTAAATGTTCCCTGATCTTGGATATCCTTAGTAGAATTAATGTAACCTTTGATACTGTGAAGTTTGGTAGTAGAGGTCTATTTTCCTATGAACTTTGTTAATGTGGTTTGAAAGACTGAACAAAAATTTTTTTTATTTTATTAGTTGAGAGAAGATGAGGGGGTGGGGTGGGGGAGGGCCCAGAGCAGTCTCCATAGCTGTACATCATTAGTTGTGACATGGTTTCATTCCACACAGGTGGACATGGGGCTGAACAGGCTGGAAACCAAACCAGAGGCCTCCCATAAGGGAGGCGAGAGCCTTCACCACAGTTACTAGTTACCAGTTGCACCACAGTTCAGCATATGGGTTTGCACAGGCTGGGGCTGGTAATTGAACCACAGACCTCGAAATTGTAATACAAGCACTGAACTGCTGAGCTATCCTGGCATTCCCTGAAAACTTTTGTTAAGTGTGTAATTTTTTATTTTATCATAAATTAGTGTGACTTCTTATAAAAATGCCTAAGAGATTTTCAGCAGTTTAATCTCCTGTATTTTACATACTTTTATGGGTTAATGGCCTCGAATTTTAATTTGGAAATCACTGAAATAGCTGTTTCAAAAAACAATTACAACTGGGTGGCTTTTAGATTTTTAATATGGATTGCATTAAGAATTATGCTCAGTTTGTTCATTGGTTTTGTGTAATGCTCACAAGATAAAAAAATCTAGGGGTTATGATGTCTACTTTAAAATATGTCAATATTGGGGACACTGGGATAGCTCAGCGGTTGAGCACTTGCCTCGCAATTGTGAGGTCTGGGGTTAGCTTCCCAGCCCCAGCCCATGCAAACCCACATGCTGAACAACAGTGCAACTGATAACTGCCAGGATTGCTTGGTGGTGAAGGTTCTCACCTCCCATGTGGGAGGCCCCCGGCTCAGTTTCCTCCCTGCAAGGCCTCATGTCCGCCTGTGTGGACTAAAACCATGTCACAACTAAAGATGTACAACTATGGAGACTGCTCTGGCCACCTCCACTCTCTCTCTCTCTCTCTCTCTCTCTCTCTCTCTCTCTCTCTCTCTCTCTCTCCTCTCAAACAATAAAATAAATCTTTCAAAAAATATGTCAATATCGCACAGTGGGGTATTATATATATGCTATAAGTTAAGCTTCAAATCTAGCTTGAAAACCTATACTGCATTAACTAAGAATCTGTGTTGTACAGGTTGCCAATATAAGAAAGTACTTCAGTTTTTCACATATTGAACACCTGAGTCAGTGATAATTATCAATAAAAAATACCACAATTTTTTTAAAAACAAAAATGCTCTTGACTTTTTCACGTTAGAACTCTGACACCTTATGATATACTTTTTTCAATGTGGGGGTGGGGTGGGGAGTTGGAGGAGGGGTGTGCCTCCTGGGGAAATTCATCAGAAGATCTCCATCTAATACGAAGTCTATCTGAATGTAACATAACGCTGATCTTGAAGCACTCCCCAGCACTCAGCCCACCCTGCCCCATTTGCCTTCATAGAAAAAGAAGAAAGACCTTTCAAACTCCCCAGGTTGATTTCTTGAGTCACAGAAAGTCCCAGGGTCTCAGGTTTGTGTTCAGCTCCCCCTGCAGTCTCAGGCACTGTGTCACTCACAGCACAAAAGTACACAGCTGAGTCGCTCCAGTGGGCTGAGGATTTCTTTAGATGGAAGGAGGTTTCAGTTTTCCTAAATTCAGCCTTAAAATCTTTGATGCCTGTAATATTCAGACTGTCCCCTGAATAGTGCTTGAGGAGAAGCTGGAGTCCTTGGTTGGGGTATTGCACGTACCAGAAGAGATACGGTGAAAATGAAGATGAGTAGTTGCACTTCAGCTCTAGTGAGCCTTCTTCAGAGACAGTGACATGGCGGTCTGGCTGGGTCACTGACTGGGCCCTGGCTCCTCCTGAAATATCAATGATGTGTAAGTAAAAAGCAATGCAAACTTGGCTATGAAGAAAAGATGTCTCTATTCAGGTTCCAATTAGAACACGGTCCCTTTTGTGAAAGCAGGGAAGAGAATAGAATGTTACTTACTGAGGGCAAAAATCATCTCAAGCACTGGGATGAGCAGTAGGACCATGGCTGGGCAGTGGAAGGACCCGTAGGCTCTGGAGCAGGTAGGAGAAATGCTGAGGTCTGAGCCTCCAAAGTTACAGGACCAAGTGGTGATGCTGGGCTGGAGAAGCCGCTTGCTTTGTGACAGGTTTTAATAATTGTTAGAAAGAGGCTTTCTCTGAATGAGTTTGGATCTTTTCTGGCTTCTTATTCTCATTACAGGTTCATATCTACACAGACATCAGTGAGGATACATCATTCAGCTGCAGGGAGGAGGAGCTAAGTGGATGATGATGATTTGCAACAAAAACAAACATCTCACTTGTGCACCATTGCCCTCTGGAGGACAGAGGTGAGATCAAATATCCAAGAGATCCTTCTCATTTCAGAGATGTGATGTCAAGGCTGCAACAAGGGGATGCTGGGATGGCTCAGTGGGTGGAGCGCTCATCTGCAGCTCCGGGGTCCGAGGATCAAATCCCGGCCTCAACCTGTGTAGACCCATATGCTGAACTGGGATGTGCCCCCAGTTTGGTTCTCACCAGCATGAGCCTCCTATGTTGGATGGCCCCCCAGGGTGTGCCTCCATGTGGAAGGCCTCTGGCTGCTCCTGCCCTGCACAGCCCCAAGCCCACCTGTGGAATAAAACTATATAGAAAACTAATGACATGCAACTATGGAGACTGCTCTGGGCTCTCCCCCTTCTCTCTCTCTCTCTCTCTCTCTCTCTCTCTCTCTCTCTCTCTCTCTCTGTCAAAAACAAACAAACAAACAAGAGCCTGCAACAAAACATGTTTGTTCTGTCTGGAATCGGTGACAATGTCACCTTCTGTATAGTTGGTGTTTGTCCTAAAACAAATGAGAAATGGGAGTTAAGTAAAAATAGAAGAGTAGCATACTTCATTGAGAAATTGTCACAGAAGACAATATTCTAGACTTTGAGGGGAAGCCAGAATGGCTCAGCAGGTTAAGCACTTGCTTTCCAGCCCCAGGGACTGAGGATTGAATCTCAGCCCCAACCCGTGCAGACCCATATGCTGAACTGGGATGTGCTTCCCATGTGGGAGGTCCCCAGTTTGGTTCTTGCCCCCTTGTTCGGCCCCTGGCTCAAGGGGCTGTGCCTTCCATGCAGGAGGCCCCCAGCCCAGTTCCCACTTTCCGTGGCCCCTGCCCACTTGTGTGGAACAAAACCATGTTGAAAACTGATGACGTACAACTATGGAGACTGCTCTGGGCCCTCCCCCTTCTCTCTGTCTCTCTCTGTCTCTGTTAAAAATAATAAAATAAATCTTAAAAAAAATAAAGTTTATAATTATTCCAGGTTGCTAAGACCAGCTTTATAAACATCATTTAATGATTAAAAAATTAAAATCTTGAACACAATAATTATGAAGTCTATCATTTATTGAATGCTGACCCTTTGTCATGAGACTTCCATGTTAATAGTAGACACTGTTGGTATCCAGGCTAGTTTCCTTTTCCCAGGCCAATATATCCAATTCCTGTCTGCTGTGAGTGTTGGCTACTCTTGGATCAGTTGCCCTGTTCCCTAGAAAATTGACTTTTATCAATAAAAGTTATCATGGTCCAATTGGGTACTCCCCTACCCCAAAGAAAGACCAAGGCAATAATTACTTTATTCTGAGGTACAAAAAGTCAGCTGTCTAGTTTCTTCTATTCAAGGTAGGAGGGATCACTTCTGTGGTGCAATTCATGTTCTAGAGCTCCTCATTAGGTCAGGCTGAATCAAGACTCCAATTGAAGCACATCCATGACTAGCCTTTTCCATCCTGTTATTTCATTTAATCTTAAGGATATACATATATATATATCCTAAGATCAAATGTCCCATTAGTAACAAGAAATATATTAACTTGGCACCAAAAATCAGGTCTTTTCAGTATATCACACCAGAAGGCACAAAATAAAAGTGGACCTAGAATTTCACTATCTTGATTCCAGCACAACTGGAATCCTCACAGCCTTTCAAATCTTTCTTCCATGATTTCCAGATATTTGTGCAAAGTCTTCAGTCTGTGGATTGAGAATTTGAAGGAAATACTAATTGGTTATATGCTTTTAGTCAACAATTACGTCAACAAAACAGAGCAGAAATCTAAATTCCCTGCTTCCAAGTTTTCCCACCCTTTGGACTACATAAACAATGTCATATCAGCTTTACAATAAATGCAACTTTACAAAAATTTTTTGTAATTCCACTTCATATTTATTACAAGGTCTTATTTGCATCAGGTCACAAACTGTTTTTCTAAATTTGGGCATAAGTTGCAGGACAATTCCATAGTGCCAAAAAGACAGGGGAGGGAGATACTCATATGCTCTCCATTGTTTCCAACTCTCCTCACCAGCATTTTCTAGAACATCCTCAATACCACATGGTCTTTGATATCGAATCCATGTAGGTATTTAATCACTATAAAATGGCTCCTCACTGTCTGGAATTCCTTTTTTTTTTAAAGTCAACTGCTTATGGATTTTATTTATTTTTCCTTTTCTAAGATTTGTATTAAAATATAGGTAACATACAATATTATATTAGCTTCAGGTATACATGATAGTTCTTCAACACTTAATGCCTGAAGAAGTGATCATCACGGAAAGTCCAGCAACCATCTGACATTGTACCACGCTATCACAATATTACTGACTATATTCCCTACGCTGTGCATTATAACCACATGACTTATTTGCTTTAGACATGGAAATTCGACTTATTATTCCCCTTTACCACACTCCTTTTAAAATTTTTCTATTACAGTTGACATTTAACATTATTTTATATTAATTTCAAGTGTACAGCATAGTGGTTAGACATTTAAATAATTTAAGAAGTTACACCTCTGACTAGTCTAGTATCCACCTGACACTAAGCATAGTTGTTACCATAATATTGACTATATTTCATGTGCTTTACTACTTTTATATCCCCATGACTAGTTTGTAACTACCTATTTGTACTTAATTCCTTCGTATTTTTCACCCTGCTGTCCAACCTCCTCCCATCTATTACCCCATTAAATCTAGTACCTATCTTATCCCATACATAGTTACTATAATATTATTGACTATAATCTTTATGCTATAACCTACATTCTCATGACTATTTTGTAATTTCGAATTTGTACTTCTTAATCCCTGTTTTTCACCCACCCCCTCAACTCCCTCTTATCTGACAACTATCAAAATATTCTCTGTACCTATGAGTTGGTTTCTGTTCTGTTTGTTTATTTTGTTCTTTAGATTCCACATGTAAAAAAAATTACATTGTGTCTGTCTGTCTATGTCTGACATATTTTGCTCAGCAAAATATCCTCCAGGTCTATCTATGTCACCTCAGATGGCAAGAACCTATTCCTTTACGTGGTCCATCAATATTCCATTGTATATATGCACTACCTCTACTTTATCCCTTCATCCATCAACAGACACCCAGGCTGCCTCCACATGATGACCAATGTAAACCATGCTGCAATGAACATATGGATGCACATGTCCCCTCAAAGTAGCATTTGGGGTTTCTTTGGATAAATACTCAGAAGTGGGATTCCTGGGTCCTTCTTTGTCTCTTGTTATAGCCTTTGTTGTATCAACAGGTAATAACAAGTGTTGGAGAGGTGGTGAAGAAAAGAAAACCCTCATACGCTGTTGATGAGAATATAAATTAGTATAGCCACTATGAAAAACAGTATGGATGTTCTTCAAAAATGAAAGAATAGAATTACCATATGATCCAGCAACCTGTCTTCTTGATATCTACCCCCCAAAAAATATCTGAAAATATTTATCTGTAAAGATATATGTAGGGGAAACTGGGATGGCTCAGCAAGTTAAGCACTTGCTTTGCCACCCCGGGGACCAAGGATCGAATCCCAGCCCCAGCTCATGTGAACCCATATGCTGAACTAGGATGTACTTCCCATGAGGGAGGCCCCTAGTTGGGTTCTCATCCATTTGTTTGGCCCCTGGCTCAAGGGAGTGTGCCTCTCATGCAGGAGGCCCCCAGCCCAGTTTTTACCCTGCGCGGCCCTTGCCCACCTGTGTGGAATGAAACTATGTCGAACCCTGATGATGTACAACTATGGAGACTGCTTTGGGCCCTTCCCTTTCTATCTGTCTCTCTGTCTCTGTCATGCTCTGTCTCTGTCAAAAACAATAAAATAAATCTTTTTAAAAAAGATACATTAACTCAATATTCATTGCAGTATCATTCATGGTGGTCAAGACATGAAAGCAACCAAAGTATCCTCTGATAGATGATTGGATAAAGAACATGTACATATATGCAATGGAATATTACTCAGCCATAAAAGTAAAGATGAAATACTGCCATTTGTGACTACATGGATGGGTCTTGAGATGATCATGCTAAGCAAAATAAGTCAGACAGTAAAAGGGGAGAACTATATGGTTTCATTAATATGTGGGATAGGGGAAGCCGGGATGGCTCAGTGGGTTGGGCGCTCACTTTGCAGTGCCGGGGACCGAGGATCGAATCTCGGCCCCGGCCCGTGTGGAACCATATGCTGAACTGGGAGCTCCCCTAGTTCAGTTCTCTCTCTGTCTCTGTATCTCTCTCTCTCTCTCTCCTCTGTCAAAATAAATAAATAAATAAAAATATATTTTTAAAAAAAATATGTGGGATATAAAACTGAAAGCAATAAATGAACAAGCCACACAAAAACTCATAGATACAGACAACAATTTAATG
>PVKE010050639.1:0-10888 GCA_004027555.1 Craseonycteris thonglongyai
AGAGAGAGAGAGAGAGAGAGAGAGAGAGAGAGAGAGAGAGAGAGAGAGAGAGAGAGAGAGAGATACAGAGACAGAGAGAGAACTGAACTGGGAGAACTCCCAGTTCAGCATATGGGTCCAAACGGACCGAGGCCGGGATTCGATCCTCGGTCCCTGGCACTGCAAAGTGAGCGCTTAACTCACTGAGCCATCCCAGCTTCCCCCAGTGGGCATATAGAAACATTTGAATTTTGTCTCAACTAGATCATAATTAGTGATATTAATGGTTTTAGTTCTCCTCATCTACTGCCTAAGCCATTATGTTCATTTTCCAGGATTTTTATTTCAGCTACTATTGCCAGAGTAAAATTTCATTTTTCTATGACAATTGTATTGGGGCTGGGGAGAATTTTAACAAATAGTAAGAATTTTTTCCTTTTTAGAAATCCACCTTTTTGAGTGGTAGTCAAAATACTAAGATAGTCTTGGGTAAAATTCTAACGGGGGTGAAATGTGCTTTCTTTTACAGTCTTATCTTCCTCTCCTTTCTTCCAGCAGTTTTATCCCTTGAATCGCCCTTCTCTCCAGGTACTCTGTCATTTAAGACCTCACCTCCTTCTTGGGCTTCCACACCCCCACACCCTTTCTGGTCATATCCCTGCTAATGCTGATTAACTCCTGAAAGCCTCCATTGCCTGAATTTCTCATTGCCATTCTCTCTCATTCTACTGTCTTCACTTGGGGGCCAAGCTGTTTATAAATCCTAAAAGGTCCATTAATATAGGGGGGACTAGAAGCCATTCAAAATCTTTCTCTTTGCAATAACAAGACTTTGGAAGAATGGTTTCTGGTAATATGGTCCTCTGGCCAATCCTCAAACAAAAAGTTGGCTCCCCTTCTGACACATACACATGCATTCTCTTTCATATTTTTGCTCCCTGCATCTCTCTGTCTCTTGCTCTTCCTCTCTCAGTTCCATCAACCAACCTTCCATGCTACCCTTTTCTCTGTTTGCCCTTTCCATGCTGGAAAAGACGAGGGTGGGTCTGGGAGTGATGCAAAAGGACTGTGTGAATGATGCAGACTCTAGCTATAGAGCTTATAACTTTGTTCTTGTCACTCTTCCTTCCAAACATCTCACCTTCAATATTTACATAGAGCCAGCTGCTTTAAGATGCAAATAACATCATTATTTTTTAACTATAGTGCCAGGCAATCATGGTTTACAAATTATTATAAGTACATATGAGGTCTGTCCAGAAAGTATCCAGCCATATAACATGAAAAACAGAGGTACTTATGGCTGGATTTTTTTCTGGACAGCCCTCATAAACTCATTTTACTCAGCTAGATCAGATAATTTGTAACTCTATGAACTCAGCATATTGAGTTAAAGATGAATTAAAGAAGAGTGCCAACTCTTCAAAGGCTCCCCTATTTCACTTCTAGGCCAGACAGTAGATTTTAGAGCCCAATCATTTGGGTTACAGTACACTTTTAATTTCTTTATTTCTCTCTTTTCCTCTCGGTACATTCTTAAGCCCTGTATTCTAATATTAAACTATCTATTTCAGATTATCCTTGAAAATGAGAACCCTTAGTTCTTCACAAGAACACAGGGAAACAGGGAGTTAGGGGCACCATACTTTTCATTCTGCAGTTGGACATCAGGCATCTAGAAGTATTACAAGACCCATTCCTCTGCCTCATGAAGATACAGTCCATTGGGCAGACACTTGTATGGCCAGCTTTATTATAACATGATTCACAATAGAGAGATGAAAATTTAGAGAAGTTTCCACTAGGCATCTTGGTGGATATTTCTATTAGAAAATTAGACTTCAGTATAAATATTTGTGTTGAGCTATATGCTAGTGAATTATCAGTATTTTTCCAAGGGTAAAGCTACAGAAGTCTGGAGCTGAGTGGGAAGTAATCTGAGTAGGAAGACTGGGGCACCTCTGCTTTTACAAGATACATAGTTGATCTGTTTTTAAAAAAATTAAAACTCAGTTCAGTTGTCACTTTTTTTTCAGGATGCCTTTCTTGGTACTGAAAGCCTGCGGTTACCTGTGCTCTCTTTCTGCCTCCAATCATACTCCATTTGCACTAGCATTGCAGGTAAGTTGCTGTATTATGTTAACTCATTTGCATTTATTTTATTCCTGTTGACATAAAAGTTTCCTTCAAGCTGAGACCGTGTCATCAAAACTTTGTAGATTCAGACATATCACAGTTCTTAGTACAGAGTAGAAGCCTAATGCATGTCTACTAGAATAAACAGGATGAATAATCAGAATGAAGAACAGTGAGAGAAAATGATCAGAAAGATGGGTTGAAGACAAGTCAAAGTTTGAAGAAGGCTAACAGTTTGAAATGCTGTACACTACAGCAATCACACTGAGTGTGATCAGAAGAAAGTGTTGATTAGCTTTGACAAATAATACTTAATTGGAGGTTTTGGCTTTGTTTTAAGAAAAAAAAATTTTTTTCAGGGAGCAGAGGTCAGAATTCAATTATTTGATGAATAATATATGGAAAGGAGGAGCAGTTCAGCAGCCATTGACTATACTGGGCTAAAAAAGAAATAAGGGAAAGTAAGAGTATAGATGTTGATGTTGGGTCACAAAGATTAGCTTTTTGGAATGAAGAATCTTGGCTAAATGATACAGATTTGCATGGAAGAGAAACTGAAAGATATGTATAAGACAAGGAGACTGAGGCATATGGTAACAGAATAATCAAGAATGCAGAGAAAGATACCTTATATTTTTATTGTTACTCTGTCTCTTTCCATTTCTCTCTCTTTGTTTCTCCCTTTCCTATTTCTCTGTCTCACTCACATGCATGCCTGCACACACATGCACACACACACACACACACACACACACACTGCTAAATGAATAGCAGGTGTTTTCTAATCATTTATTGATTGACTAACGAGAGGTGGAACAGTCAATAGATACCAGGCAGGAGAGAGGGCTCTATTTTCAATCTTCAACCACGTTTTTGGGAGAAGGGGGAATATTCACATTCATATATTGGAACTTTAGTAAAGAGTATTTAAAAAATTTCCTGGCATGCTGCAATAGGGAGTTTCTTGGTCACCTGCTTAAGTTGGGGACAGTATCATCTGGGTATTGGTCCTCTAAATATAGAAATGTGGAATGTGCCATTCCCAATTAGGTTTAATCCATCATATCTGGTTTCCAAATGACAGCAAAAATTTTCTTTAAAAAATTATTTTTATTGTTTTTGACAGAGAGAGACAGAGAGAAGGGGAGGGCCCGGAGCAATCTCCATAGTTGTACATCATTAGTTTTCTACAGTTTCTTCCCACATGGCGGGGCTGCACAGGGCAGGAAACAGGCTGGAGGTCTTGCCCAGTGAGAACCCAACTGAGAGCACACCCCAGTTCAGCATATGGGTCTGCATAGGCTGGGGCTGGGATTTGATCCTCAGACTCTGGTGCTGCAAGAAGAGTGCTTTGCACACAGAGCCATCTCAGCATCCCCGAATTTTTCAGAGGAACATAATTGTGATATTCTTGTCTATTGTGCAATTTGATTTACTGAAGAAAAAGTCCAGCTTTCTGGCCTTGTTTTTCTTAAGCTATAAGACAATCAGCTCATGACCCTAAACAGGAGACCCAGCCCCAGTGGCTTCAACTGTTATATGTCAGGAAATCAACCAGTTCCCTTTAAAATCCTGCTGAAGAGGTGACTGTTTTAAAAAAAGATTAATTCTATTGTTTTTGACAGAGACAGACAGAAACAGAGAGAGAGACAGGGAGAGACAGTGACAGGGAGAGAGACAGAGAGAGACAGAGTGAAGGGGGCAGATGAGTCTCCATAGTTGTACGTCATCAGTTTTTGACTTAGTTTCATTCCACATAGGTGGATGGGGACCAAGCAGGGCGGGAACAGGGCTGGGGGGCCTCTGGCAGGGGAGACACACCCAAGTGGAGAGCCAAACCTGGAGCTTCCCCATATGGGAAGCTTGCCCCTGTAAGAACTGAACTGGGGGCCTCCTGCATGGGAAGCACACCCCAGTTCAGCACATGGATCTGCACAGGCCGGGGCCAGGATTCGATCCTTGAACACTATGGCAGCAAGACGGGCACTTAACCCACTAAGCCAACCCAACTTCCCCTGAGATGTGATTTTGTGGCTTTCCGCAGCAGTGAATTCAACAGGTTAAATCTACATCTTGTGAAAGGTGTTCATTTGTTCGAAATTTTTTACCTCACACTAATGCCATGGAGTGACCCTTTGTTCTCCTGTGAAGCAACCGAGAGAGAGCAAGAAAACCAGCCACACAGCACAGGTAAGCCTGGTGCTGTGTTTTCCCTTCTCTTGTTCCTCTCCTCTTTGTAGGTAAATAAGCACTCAAGCTCCTGTCTGCAAAATTCAGTCCCAGCTCCCACTACCTTGTCAAACTCTTCAAGGGAAACATTAGTGCCTTAATTGCTTAAACCCAATTTGCATAATATGGAGTTCTGACAGCCACCAAAACAGGGATGCAAAAAGGAGATTAACAAGTGAGCTGCAGGCTCAGCCAAGCCCGTGTCGTTAGGAAACGTGAGCTGAGAAGAATTCATCGGATGGGTGGGTTCTTGTCTGGTTTGCTCTTGCCCCGCCCCCCATCCTAACTTCAGGTTTGTTTGTTTTTTGTTTGCATGCAGTGACTCCTAGTGAGTGTGCCTAGACTGCTAATTGGCACTCCCAGCAGAGCCTCCTTCGGGCCTGGTAAAGCTGGTACAGATTTAGAAACAGCCTTCCTCTTTACACTAAGTGCATCCAAACGTTCAGAATGTTAACACTACTCGGCAAGGCAGGGACTGTGTCTGCCTCACCTTTGTGCTTTAGTGTTCTTGTTGTTGTTTTCCCCTATAAAACTAAGTTAATTTCTTTTTGAGTCTGGGACAGTCAACTCCTCCCTGTGATTCCTAACAAGATCCACCTCTGGCCCACGTGCCCCCAGCCCCAGGGCTGGTCTGTGCCCTCCTGCTCCTCCCACAGTGTAGTGGCTTCCTGTTGCCTACAGGTTAACGAACCCCTCAAAATGGCTTCTAATCTAAACCCAGTCACCGTGCATTACTTTTGAAAAAGGAAAATGTTCCATTTATTAAGGCACTTGCCCAGGAGATACAGAAATGGAATGCTGTTACACTGCACTTCATCTAAACCAACTGAAGCTGTTCAGGTACCAGGACCTGTGAGGGACTCCATTCCCTCAGCCCCCAGACCTCTACTGGACCAAACTTGATGACTCTTTCCTGACCAATGAAAAGTGGGACGTATTTTAACAAACAGTGCAGACACCAATGGACTCATTCTATACGAGGTGTTAGCTTTTCATCCTTAATTAGCATAGATACCATGAATTCCCACCTTCCATTACTTAGAAACCCCTAGCATTTCCCTTTCAGTGAATTACTCAGGTAATGTCTTCATTGGTGTTGCCTGGCAAGTTAATAAACCCACCTCTTCCCCTGAGGTCTCTGATTTATTCTCTGACATTTGTAATTCTGTTTGCCCTAGTCTGTATCTCTTTATTACATATCACATCACAAGACTACCTTGGTCCCACCGATCCACATCCTGTGCTTGGCTCATTCCTACCTATATTGAACACTAGTTCCAGTAACTCCTGCTCTAGAAAACTTTTCCTATTCCCACGTTAACTCCTCTGGGATGCTGCTGCTACTTTTCTGCCTGAAAGTCCTCATCTCATTGCAAATTAAGCATTCAAGCCCTGATCATTGTACTTATATACACACTGTTAAAATGACCCAAGGAGAAATACAGAAATTTGTTCTTTGTTGCTGAAGTATACAAACACAATTGATTTCTGTATATTGATTTTGTATCCAACCACTTTCCTAAACTATTTTCTAATTGTAATAGTGTATAAATCAGCTTGTTTTATATAGGCCATTATATTTTCTACGAATAATAACAGCTTTATTTCTCACTTTCCAATCTTCATGACTTTTACTCTGTTTCTTATCTTGTGGTTCTGGCTATAAAGCTTTCCATGTGATGTGATATAAAACATACTTGTCTCATTACTAATTTTCAAGGCAACATTTAATTTTACCATGAAATAGTTTGCTGTATTTTAGTAGATTCTTTTTATAAGGTAAAAAGGTTCATTTTAATTTTAACTTGCAAAATGTTTTTATTATAAATGTATATAAGATTTTATAGCATGTTCTTTCTTAATTATTTTTATATAAGCATCCTCCCCAAATTCTACTCTTTTATGGTATGTTTATTTTGATTTGTTATACCCCATACATATGGTTTTCCAAAATGTTTTATACATGTACAATTATTTAACCCAGTAAGGTTCAAACAGCAGTATCTTTTGCATAGAGTGTGGTTTCAGTGTGTGTACATGTGTGTATGTTCCTATGTGCTTGGGGTTGAGGGGGATTTGATTTGGAAAAAATAAAAAAGTTAAGGTAAAGCCCAAAGAAAAGAAAACAGTGGTCAATAAGCTGGTATTTAGTCCTTAGTCTAGAGTCTCAAATTGAACAGATTTGGGGACTTTAATTTTTTGACTCATCACTCAATAGAGAACTATTTAGAAATAAATACTATGGATCTGGATTTAGCATCCCATGTTTTATTTGTGATGATGATGATGATAATGATTTGAAAACATAAATACATAGCAATGACCATTAGTAAAAAAACAACAACAAAAATACCCTAATAGTATTTACTAAAACTATTAGTAAATGACTGAATGAAAAGTCGAAGAAAGATAATCAAAAAGCAATAACAATATTGCAATAACCTAGCTTGACTTTACACTCTGCAACCCAGAAATATGGGGAAGCCAAGGGCTTTTGAGGTATTTAAAGTAAATACTAAAAAATCTAAAGAAGGATACGGTGGGTTGATTCATTATTCACAGCTAAAATACGGTAGTGGGCAACAATTTGCCAATTTTATGTGTATATTACTGATTTCTTATTAGATACCTCAGATGTAGCCCTGGACATAAAAGAACTAGTCAGTCTGGCAAAAGAATTACAACTAATTTTGGATCAGAATTTACCTTGAAGGAAGAAGCCCATGTCATTTCTTATTTAATGAGGACTATGCCATCTACTAACCCTTATTTTCTGACATAAAGAAAATGTGAGAAATAAGCAGGAGATACATCCTAGCAGGAGACCTTGGTTTCATGGGTTAAAGCTTATGTCAGTATTCTGATTGTGCTTCCTCACATGTAATAGAGGAGAAAAGTCAGGTTACAATTGGATTCTCATTGTGATAAAGACTCAAAAGAATGCTAAAGAAAGAGGCTCTTACCCAATCCAGTGACATGGGATTTTATTGCTTGATACAGTTTGTTGAGCAGCCTTGAAGCAATTCACAGTCTAGCACTTCTGGACAATAATGAACCATGTGTGTTGTGATATCAAATAAATGAAAGTTAGAATCGAGAGAATGCTTATGGTCAGCCAATTGGAAAGATACACACAGTTCAGTTCTAGGTACAAAATAATTCAGGAGTAATGAGAGCATATTTTAAAAATTCTAAGGGTGAAAGTTTTCTTTCCATTGATGGCAATAGTATAATATTTCCTGATAAAAATCAGAATTAAAGTAAAAGTTGATATTAAACAGTATAAAGAGAGGCAAGTAATTGAGAAATTATTCAATATAGACTGACATTCTTCTGAGCATATTCACTATGCAATTTCACTTTTACTATTTACCCTATTAAGGCAGAGATTTAATTTATTTTGTCCAGAGACAAAATAGAACTTCAAAGGAACTATAGAAGTAAAATTAACTTCAAAGACACCTTTCTAAGTTTATTTGATACTACAAATGTTTATTTAAGCATTTAATGACCATTTAACAGTTTAAAGCTTATACAAATCATGGAAACAGATTTTGGAGTTGCAAGTTCATATAAGTGCCAGTTCCTTCAGCATTCTTCCCTCTTTCTCTCTTGGGTAAGTGTAACAACACTATGCACATAACTGGAAAGCAGCAGGTTGCAGAAAACCTGACTTACAATTTGTCTCTTTGGACATCAAGTTCTGCTGCTTTCCTGCACGGATGGTGTAACCTGTGTAAAAATGTAAAGATTTTGCACCTCATCAGTAAGAAGGTCCAGTAATAGGAAGATTTTCAGTGGACTACTTTGTAATTTGTGTACTTTCCCCCTATGTTCAAAGACTCTGAAGCTTCACTCTCTATTACCAGTTCTCCTTTTGGAAGAATTGTGGGACATTTATTTTAAAGCATAGAGATTTCATACTGAAAAAAGACCAAGGCATAATTATTGCTAGATCAAGGGTTACAATTTTAAACATGTGAATTTATCCCTAAAATTTACATGGAATTTAATGCCAAACTATGATTCAAAATGAAGTTGTTCTGCTTTCTGAAAAGGAAAATTTACTGTCATAAAAAGGTATAAAAAAAAAAAAAAATGACAGCAACAAACACCCAAGTAAATAATTGCTGAGGAGTTGCTCTAGTCAACTGTGAGATGTTCCTCCAACAGACATTCTTCCTTTCATCTATAATCAAGTTTTAGCTGGTCCCTGGTCACTCAAGGAAAACTCTATTACTCATTCTTCTTTACAATTGAGTGCAACCATGAGACCAAATTCTGGTAAATGCAATGTGAGTGAAGGTGATATGTTCTGCTTCCAAGTTTGCTCTTTAAATGATTGGGCATGCACAGACAGCCGGGCACATTTCCAGCAGCCTGCTGCTGCAGGAAGGTGAGAAGGGAAAACATTGCCTGGGTCAGAGAGATGGAGGCCCACATTAGAGATGCAGAAGCACCCTGCATCAAGACTGCCTAACTCTGCGCTATTACCCGACAGACAAATGCCCTTCTACTACACTTATGCCATGGTTCTTTTTGTTCACTAGCATATTTGTTATAGACTCTTAACTAATTCAGCTGCCAAGCAATGAGAGATGGGAGTTTAATTAGACAAGACTCCCTAAGTTGAATTTGAGGGAGATGATGGCATAGATTGTCCAACAGCCGTATGTATGAGATATGGCAATTAAGTGCGCGAACTTGCCATTGTGCGCTTACATTGGCAGCACTGTACAAACAACTGGGTAAGATTTCATAACCTTGGTTTATCAGCCTCACAACTGTGTTCGTGTCAATGTGTGGAAATATCTTGCTGAGCAGCGTTCATTATTGTTGTTGCATATTTTTGAGTGCTGTAGTGAGAGTGTCAGAGCTTGCATTTACCAAGACCTTTTGGAGGGGCAAAATGATGTTTTGGGCTGTTATCACCAGTGATGAAACATATGTTTACCAACATGACCCTGAAACAAAGCATCCAAGTGTACAATGGAAGTCAGCTAATTCGCCACGACCAAAACAGTTCCGTCAATGTAAACTGAGTCAAACTGAGGTTGTTAATCTTTTTTAAAATCACAGGGATTGTTCATTATGAATTTGTATCAACTGGACAGATAGTCAACCAAGCTGACTATTTGGAAGTGCTGAGAGGCTGCAAAAGTTATTCTAGACGGAAACGACCTGAACTTTCACTAACAACTCACAGCTCTTGCATCACGACAACGCACCAGCTCATAGGGCACTGTCCGTGAGGGTGTTTTTAGCCAATCAACAAATCACTGTATTGGAACACCCTTTCTACTCACCTAGTCTGGCCCCCAATGACTTTTTTCTTTACCTAAAGAGCAAGGAAATATTGAAAGAAAGACATTTAGATGACATTCAGGACATCAAGGGTAATATGATGACAGCTCTGATGGCCATTTCAGAAAAAGAATTCCAAAATTGCTTTGAAAAGTGGACTAGGCACTGGTGTAACTAGTCCAAAGGAGAGCACTTCAAAGGTGACCGTAGTGATATTAAGCAATGAGGTATGTAGCACTTTTTCTAGAATGAGGTCGCAAACTTAATTGTCAGACCTTATATTTACATACAGTGGTATAGCAATCAGTATAAACCATGGTAGGTGGGAATAATTGTGTTAATTAAAGCAAAAGGTGTTCACTAAGAAAGTGATAAATATTATAGCAACCAAGATGTCCTTCAATATGTGACTGGATAAATAAACTGAAATACATCCAGATAATGAAATATTATGAAACACTAAGAAGAAATGTGCTATTAAGTCATGAAAAAACATGAAGAAACCTTAAATAGATATTAGTAACTGGAATAAGCTAATCTGAAAAGGCTACACATTCTGATTCTAGCTACATAACATTCTGGAAAAGGCAAAACCATGGAGCTAGTATGTGAAAAGATTAGTGCTTGCCATTCTTGGTGGGGGAGAATAATAGATAGGCAGATTACAGAGGATTTTTATATACTCTGTATGATAATTATAACAATGGATACATGCCATTATACATGTGTCCAAACCCATATAAAGTACACCAAGAGAGGACCCTAAGGTAAACTGTAGACTTCGGATGATGATTATGTGTCGGTGTAGATTCATCAGCTATAATAAATGTAGCATTCTGGGGGAGATACTGATAATGGGGGAGACTGTGCAGGAGTGGGGACAGGAGGTACATGCACTGTCTCTACACCTTCCTCTCAATATTCCTGTGAAACCTAAACTGCTATCAAACAAAAGTCTTAAACAGCTCCAATGTTAATTTAAATTGGGCGACTTTCATATGTAAATTATACCTCAATAAAACCGTTTTTAAAAAAGAAATGACAACCAAAATGCCCTTCGATAGATGACTGGATAAAGAAGATGTGGTACATTTACACAATGGAATACTACTCAGCGATAAGAAATGATGAAATACAGTCATTTCTGGCAACATGGATGGACCTAGAGACCATCTTATTAAGTGAAATAAGTCAGAATGAAAGAATCCGGAAACATATGACCTCACTTATAGGTGGAATA
>PVKE010050640.1:0-10887 GCA_004027555.1 Craseonycteris thonglongyai
TTCTTTGTTAAATCTTCTCCTTAGATGTGCTACTTAAAAGCAAGCAGGTCCTTGTAAATTTTTTAAAATAAATATAATTATTAATATTTACCCATAGGTTGGGTTATACAGCAAATCAATGAACTCCAATCTTCACATGTTTTGCTGTATGCTGCAAGTTATCTGTAATACCTAACAGCTGTCCATCACTCTCTGCTGACTGAAGCTGCACTGTTGTTCTAGGGCCAGGGTATCCAGCTTCACAAGATAACTCATGTTTTATCTAATCCAGTCATGATGATCTTATTCCTTTGTGCAATGTTTGTTCTCAGAGTGAGCAGTGCTCTATGTTTCACAATGGATGTATTTACATTGAAACCAGAATATGGAATTTGAAGGCAACAAGTCTTATGCAGCCATCTTGGAACCATAAAAGTAGACATTTTCATACACAGAGGATGGCAAATAGAAGCATGGAAAGAGCTTGTATCCTCATCCCCCATGTTACAAACTCAACCCCAATATCACTAGCTTTCTTGTCAAGTTGATATGTTTTAAGGCAATTGTAGCCCAAAGCATTGCTCACTGACACACAAGGAGATCAGGCAAGGACAAATAAATAAACTGTTTTTGTATCTACAAGATATTAAAAATTAAAATTGTAATTTATTTCCTCAACACAAACTTTTAATCATCTGTTGTTTTTTCAGGGAATACAGACAAGTCTCTTCCCTTGTGATTTTACATTTTGGGGGTAATCAGACAATATATAACTAAGTAAGTTATATGTATGATATATTGCTCTGTATAAAATAAATCAGGTAAATGGGAAGGAAATATTGGGGGAGGGTAACGTAACTAGAGACTTCACAGGAAGCTTCACTGAAAAGATGATAATTGAACAAAGAAATAAAAAACTGTGGGAGCAAAACATGTCGATAGTTGGATGTAGGACTCTCCAGCCAGCAGGGGCAGCAAGTGCAAAGGTCCTGTGTCAAAAGAATATTTGGCGTATTCACAGAAACCAAGAGGTCTGAAATAGATGGAGAAGAGTTCAACAAAAAGTAGTAGATCAGGTCAAAGATGTAGCAGAGAGTAGTAAAAAGAATATATAGGCCACTTAAAGTAATCTACTTTGAGTAATAAAGGATACTGAGGGTCTTTGAGAAAAAGCATGATATGATTTGTGAGACTTTAACAGGATAATTTGACTTAATAGAGAACAGAATGAGAGTAATGAAGGCAGAAAGAGAAATACCACTTATGAGGCTATTGCATTATAAAAGATTAGAGATGATTGTGGTTGGGTCCACCAACATGTGCATCTAATCCTTGAGGAGCTATAAATACTCTTTTATGTGAACTTTGGGAAAAAATTTAGAGACATAATGTTATCATGGAAAGCATTTCAGGCAAAGAAATACTGAGGAGCCCAGTGGCAATAATAATGATGAGATATCTGAATGAGAAAGAGGAAGATTCTTGGTGGGCTGTTCCAGCTTGGGCTGCCATAACAGAATACCACAGACTGGGTGGCTCCAACAACAGGAATTTATTTCTCTTAGTTCTGGCTGCTGGAAATCCAAATTCAAAGTGCCAGCAAATTTATTGTATGTTGAGAGCCCCCTTCCTGGCTTACACACATGTCCACCTCTTGTGTCTTTACATGGGAGAGAGAGCGAGAGATTATAAGGATACTAATATCTTAATGGTAACCCACCCTCATGACCTCATCTACACCTAAATGTCTCCGTCACCCCCTCCAGATAGCATCACACTTCAGGTTAGGGCTTCCATGTGTACATTTTAATGGGGATGGGTCACAAGCTTTCAGTTTATACCAGGCTGTTTTTGTGGAACTACAATGGTGCACTACAAAGAGTAGCAGTCATCTTCATGGTCACCACATTGCTTAGCCAAGCCTGTGCTTAGTTAATAGACCCACCCCCCATTTTAATTTGATCTTTTAATTTAATTAAAAAATCTCTTTCTATACCCACCCTTCTCATCTTGTCCCCACAGATGATGCCCCACTCCACTCCACAAAAAAGGGATAGCCAGGTTGAACACCACATATTTTAAAGAAGTTTTAGATCAATATAGCCTGGGGATTATCCAACCAGTGGTTTAAATTTGATGTGTTCCTGTGAACCCGAAAATGAAGAATCTTCTACCTCAAGCTGTTATAGTCTGAGGGACTGCTGCGCTTCTGATTGAGACACGCATTAAGGCCAGAAATCATTGACAGGCTTTATCACATAGATCTCTCAAAATTGAAACTCACAGGGGTCCACAAGGGAGACATCAAGTGCCTTGGTACAGGCAGGCCTATAAACCTTGACAGGTATCAGAGATGCACAAGGACTGTCCAGAAAGTATTCAGCCAAATAATATGAAAAATTGAGGCGCTTATGGCTAGAATTTTTCTGGACAGCCTTCGTATATGGCAGGTGAGAAAAAAATGTCCTGTTACACGTGCTCATAAAAGAACAGCGGCCAAGAGACTAGGTCCTGGTCTTCAATAAACAGACAGCAGCCAAAGCAGGACCTCAGTACAGAAAGCATTTGAGCCACAGACTTCAAATTAATATGTAAATATATCCTTTTTATTAAAATTTCAAATACTTCATCTGAAGGGCAAAACAAAAATAGTATAAAAGTAAACTTACTGAGAGGTTGGGTGAGACCCAGGCCTAGTTGAGTCAATGTATGTATAATCTATAACAGTCAAAGATGTCAGCTCTGAAAATAAAAGTAGTTTTTAGATGACAGAGGAAAACTCAAGGATTTAGCACTGTAATCCTTTTTAGAGATGTGGTTATAATTGTGGTAATATTTGGAGTTTGTTATAAAGTTCAATGAATAATAACATGTTATCAAAATACAACAATAATAATAAACAGAGAAACGGCTGCTTCTTTTAAAGATATGGTCTATAGCAGTCACTGTAATACAACTTCTTGTATTTTATCTTGTGAAATCAGTGTAATAAACTTGCATGCTAGGTATCATTATTCAACCACAAGTATGGGAAACTGAATTTCAAAGAAGTTAAGGGATCTGTCTAAGGTCAAAGAATCAGTGAGTGGTTTAAACTCCAAACCAGATCCTTCCACTCAGTCTCCCTGAATCTCAACTAATCTGCAATAGAAAGGTCTTGGTAATGTCCAAGTTCATTGTTTTTGTTCAAAGCAAAACAAATTGTGACAGAAATTCACCAGAAAATATTAGCAGTAAATGTAAACTTACACATAAACGGAACAGTGGTTTCCAAGAGAACAAGTAAGGCAGTTACACTTGTGTGTAGTATAGTGGGGGTAGGAATTTGAAGGATGGTGTAGTAAACATTTACCGGTGGAACATTTTATCATTGTAACCACTTTGATAAACTTCTTCAGAGGATTTTTGTTGAAGATCCTGAATGACAGCACACCCTATCGGGTCACAGATTAGGATGTTAATGTCTAGGAAGTATTTCTTGGATATCTCATAACTGCAGGATGGTTTCAGGAATCAATTCTTTGGTTTTTTATTCTGATGCTTGGAAATCTGTATTGTAACAAATGTGTCAATTTATTCTTATTTATAGTAAAGGTTAATTAGACCCTGCACCTAAAACTACTGAAGCATTTGCAAAAGTTATGCACCTAATTAGTGTCTGAGGCAGTTTGAATACCATTCTCCTCATACAGTCAGAATGATTCAAAAAGTATAAGGTTGTTGATGTGATATTTGGAGAAGCAAGGAGAAACCAATGTTTCATTTTATAGGTTGTATGCCCAATACTAATTTGCACATAATAATGTCTATAATAGGTGTTAACTGAACGAAGCCACATCATACAGGCTGACAGAAGTTACCTGAAATGGAAAATTCCCGAGTACTTGGTTTCCACGGTTTGAAAGTAGAACACACTAAAATTGCAGGCTGAAATGATTGCATTTTTCTGTGTTGTGCTGGGTTTATGATGGCCTCACATTACCTTTCGTTTAGTTAGAGAAAGAAGGCTTCTTGAGAAAAATGGAATCATAATTTTAAAAGCTGGCAAAAAAGTAAGGGAAGTTGCTTCTAACATAAGGACTGTGAATCTTGGTCTCAGGAAAGTAAACATGAAGAACATTTTACAAAGACGATATATTACTCATACACTGGCTAAAGATTAGTGGGATTAAATTTCAAAATATAAAGAAAAATGTATACATTTCCTAGGTTTGATAATAAGATGATTTTTTTTTACTGTGGTTTCTATAGTTTAGTATTTCCTGATTTTATCTAATGCCAAAAAAACAAACAAACCCATACCTTAGTCACAAAATTAGTATGCCTCAATATTCTGTCATTTTAAATTAATTTATGTGTGATAGAAAAGATTTGTTTTCCTTATTCATATTATATAGTCATATGACAATATTATATACCTCAAATTCCTTTACTTCAGATATATTAAACATTTTTTCTCACTCCTATCTAGACTCTCACATATTATTCAGTACACTAGGCATGTAGTTGTTTTTCTGCAGGTTACAATATAGAAAATTCTTGAAAAGTTCAACCCTTCTAAGATCAAACTGCCAGAACAAATTAGAGTTTTCCATGTGGTAGATTGCTTTTCTAAACTTTTGTTTTGATATCTTGTAGTGCAGATGCCCAAACATCTTGACCAGAAAATGTCTTCCTCATGGCATAATGGTTTTGTTTCTCTCTTCCTCCTCTCCTTCTGCCAAAAGCTCCTGGAGTACCGTCTTTCCCATAAGCAGATGAAATGTGTGATCTCCTTGGAGATGGATATTAATCCCTTTTTAGCCCTTTGTGGAAATAAGATTAGAATTCAAAATGTTCAAAATCTAATAGCTTTTAATGAAAAATAATAGGAACTATCACATACCTTGAGTTTAAAAAGGATGAAATTGTATTTGCACATTATTAAAGATCTGAATAATTTAAGTTAATTTTAGATTTGAAATGCTTAGAGAATTTTAAGAAGCTCAATTCAAACTGCTCAAGAAATGTACTTGCTTGTCCTAATTTAATCAATCTTATGTCTCTTAAAATTTTGTCACAGAATGGGTTGACTCACAGGATGTACATATTTTGGAAGTGGGGCAATCTTAAAAATTTTTTTTTTAATTTATTAAATTCTTATATTACCTTTAAAAGTTGCTTTTCTTAACTAAATGTTTGGATTATTTTTTCTTTCCTTTCTTAATTCTCTGGTAAAAAAATTTATTTTTTCTAAGTCTCATAAGAAATATAGAATAATAGCTTTCTAGTTGTATATTAGTGAAAAGTGAAATGAAAATGAATTACTATAATCCAAATATGTTTTGTATTTTGTCTAATAATCTATGGTTCTAAGCATTTTATTTATTTAGTTTTCTCTCACATAAAGTATAAAAATAATATCTATTTGTGTTGTGAGGACAACCTGGTAGAGCATAGGTACAGTACAAATATTTGGCAATATCAGTTATGAAATAGAGATGGTGAGAGAAATAAGTTGGGGGTTAATAGGATAGCATATTTTAAGATTAATATAATTAGAAATGAAAAACATAATATGAGACAAATGGTCAAGGATGCAGATTGCATGCTTTGCCAATTCTCAGGGAAACTAGAAAACATTTTGAAACAAAAAGATATTTATCTAACAATTAAAATGGGGAAGTGGATAATAATACCTAACAAATCAAAAAGAATCACTCCTGATTTGTGCTGTAGGTTACTAAAATGACCAAGAAAGTAAAAGTAACACTGTAGCTATTTTTTTATCTAATGATGGAATAGATAATGGTAGCATAATATAAAATTTAAAACAATTGCTTTCTCTAACAGAATCTAAATTTCCACTCAAGATCCTCATTCTTACCTTCTTTGCTCTTTATTTATTTATTTTTTTTAAGATTTATTTTATTGGTTTTTGACAGAGAGAGAGAGACAGACAGACAGACAGACAGGAACAGACAGAGAAAATGGGGAGGGCCCAGAGCAGTAACCATAGTAGACAGCATTAGTTTTCCATATAGTTTCACTCCACAGGTGGACATGGGGCTGCGCAGGGCCGGAACTGGGCCGGGAGCCTCCTACATAGGCCGTGGCAAGAACTGAACTGGGGGCACAACCAAGTTCAGCATGTGGGTCCATCTGGGCCAGAGCCGGGATTCGATCCCTGGTCTTCAGGGCTGCAAAGCGAGCATTTAACCCTCTGAGCCGTCCCAGCTTCCCTGTTCTTTGCCCTTTAAATCTCCTAACTTGCTTGTTATCAAGAAGGGCTTCAAGATTATTGAACTTGTGCTGACACTTCAAAAAAGATTAATGCCAGATGCTAATCTAATTAACACTTTCTTCAGAAAAGCCTTTAAATTCAGAAGAATAATGACTATGTCACTTTAATTCCAAAAGTAACATTTTAACAAGATGATCTAAATTCCTGACATGAAATACTATATTTATTTTTTATTATTAATTAGAATAGATTTTTTATTTTTATATAAATTTTTATGAATTTTAATTCATATATTGATTCATGTAATAACAGCCATAACTAGGAATATAGAATGGTTCCATCACTTCTCAAAAGAACCTGTGCTATTCCTTTATCATCCCTTTTTCCCACTCATAAACCCTGTCTTTCACTGACCTGTTCTCAATTTGTATACTTTGTATTTTTAAACTTTTTTTCAAGGATGTAATATAAATGGAATCATAGAGTATGTAACCTTTTCAGACCAGCTAATTTCACTCAGCACAATGTATTATATTCATTCAAATCATTGTATCTATGAAAAGCATGTTCATTTTTATTGCTGAATATTATTCTATTACATGTCATTGTCCACAGTGTATCATTTGTGTGTTTATTAGTTTCATATAAGATATTGGAGTCATTTCCAGGTTTCAGCAATCTGAATATGCTTCAAATATTCATGTAAAGTTTTGTGGATATACATTTTCTTTTGAGTGATTCCTGAGCTGTGAGATGGATTGGTCAGTCATACTGTATGTGTATGTTTAACTTTATAAAAACCACCAAACTGTCTTCCAGAGTGTTCATGTAATTTACCATTCTGATCAGCAGTGTTTGGGTGTGGAATAAATTGAACCCTCAAATATTACTGGTCGGCATATAAATTGGTAAAATCACCCTGGATTTTAATTGCCATTGAGTAGTAATGTTAAAAATGGGACAAACCTAGGATTCTGCAATAATTCAATTAGTTATATCATCGGAAAACTTTTCCATATTAGCAAAAATATACCTATAAGAATAATTTACTTCAGTGGCTTATAAACCCAGATAATTTTGATTTTTGGCTTTGACTTCTTCTAGATGCTCAGATTCTTCTCTATTAGCCAAGTGAATGTAGGAACAACAACAACAACAATCTGCATAAAATTTCTTTAAGAACAATCTGTCTGTTCATAATCTATGAGCCAGAATCCAGTTACAAGACCATACATAACCTCAAGGAGGCAGGAAATATAGTTTATCTGTGTGCCCTGAAGGAAGAAGACTGTTTAAGTGAATAACTGTCTAGTCTATCATAAATACAAATAAGCCACATCAAAGAAAACTAAATTCAAATGGCCAATAAATTTATGAAATTATATTCAGTCTCATCACCAATAAAACAAAACTGAAGTTGAACATTTATATTTTCACTTTTACATATGTATTGTAATATGTTTGATTTATGTGAATGTGCTGTTGAAATGGGCATGCATGTGATTATAAAAGAATAGATGGAGCTCCCATGTGCAATTTCACTTCTAATAATCTAACCAAGATTTCCATTAACATGAAGTTATTGTTAAAATAAATAACTGTACACAAAATAAAAACATGATCATTGCATATACCATTTAGAACTCATTAGTGATTACCAATAACTTTTACAAAATACACATATTTTACTTAGAAAACACAATATCTGCCTGCTCTTCAAAACATTTCAGTAGCTGGTTTCTGCATTCCTCTTCAGTTCTCTCATACCTTCCCTCTTCATCCTCTTCAGTGTCCCTGATCTTTTGTTTTTCTGTTTCTTGAAAGTATCAAGTTTTTTCCACCTGGGGGCACACAGAACTTCTGTTCTTTGTGCCTGACATGTTCTTAGCTTCGTGATCCCATACTTAATGGATGCTCATTATTCAGGCCTATCATCCATATCACTCCTTCACAGAAACTTTACTCGATGCTATACTCAATTATGTCTCTAAATTCAAAAATATATAATTAAAAATTGTGATAATTACTATGGCATTATTTTTATTGGATGACTATTCAGTGTCTTCTCAGCATTTAAATATAATTCTAATAAACTTCTAAGAGTACTTTAATTTTGTTCACAATTGGATAACAAGATTTAGTCAAGTACCTAATATGTGGTAAAGATTCAATATAGGTACGTTTAGAGAGGGAAAAAAATTCTTTTGGATTTTTTTTTATTCTTACACTACTTCCATACTCATGACAGTTCTGGCACCAAGTATGTAAGGTGTCTCTCCCACATCAAGCATTCCTCTGTGATGCTGGGGTGTCCTACAATTTAATTTACCGGTAGTTCTAACATTATTCTTTGGAGATAACATCACTTCCCAAAGATTAAGGGGATTTTTTTTTGTGGTGGCCTCATCATGTATGTCTGATTAATACCAAACTCATTCTCCAGCCCCTCTCCCCTCCCTGGAGCATGAGATGATACAGTTGTATGTTTGCTTCTAATCAAGGCTTGAAGTTCCTGGTAACAAGCCTTCATCCTGAAACCATTTGGGAGCCCATCAAAAGTTATGTCTTTAGAACATAAGACACTCCTATCACCTAGAAAATTCCAAGGGATTGGGAATTCTGTCAGAAACTTTGGTTAAAGACCACACATTAGAATAAAAAATCCTCCTAGTGCTCTTAACACTTAAAAAATTCTTAGTGTTTTAAGGTCTTTTGCCAAGAACCAGGGACTGAGAACAATATGTAATATTCTATTATTTCACCATATTTATTGACTGAGTAGAAGTCATTGTTATATAAAGCCACACACAAAAAAATATGATTTAATTTACCATATGCTTTATGGAGGAAAGGTTCTTATATCCTCTGAAATCAGACAAAGTTAGGTTTGTTTTTCAATTCTGGTTTTGTGACATTTGTTAAGTTATTCATGTTTATTGTGCTTTCATTTTTACATATATAAAGTAGATGTAGCTTTTCATATTATATAACTATATCTCTACATCTATGATATATTATGTGGTATTATTCACTATAAATATAAAACACATTTGATAATATCCTTAGTACACAGTAATGCTCTAAATTATTAGTTGCTGTTCTAAATCATTTATTGTTATCTAATTATTTTGTCTGATATTTTCTCATTATACCAGATTGTCATTGCACTTACAAAAAGTAAAGATAAATATGTGAAATGATCATTTTCTAATGCTACTCAAGTGCATTTGTTGCCTAATATGAAACCACGCTGAAATTTAGTGGGTTAAAACAGAAGTTCTATTATGTGATTATGATTTTTAGCAATTAGACTGAGCTCAACGGAGCTTCTCTCATTGTCTCTCCTGGGTGGTTCATGTGGATACAGTTGTTTGTGACTCAACTGTGGCTTGGTACCGGTACTAAAATACACCTAAACTAGCTGTTTTGGCAATTGACATAACACTCCCTCGGTCTTTTCAGCCTGCTGTATGAGAGTAAAGACTTTCACTTTGATCTCAGAAAAACATTACTTGACACTGAAAGAAAGTGTGCAAGATCCAGAAATCAACAGTCAATTTTGCAGCATTACATTGGACATACAAGTCACAAAGCCAGCCCAGGTTCAAGGAGTGAGGAAATACACTCCAATTTCTTGATAGAAGAATCTGTAAAGTTATACCATCCAGGGAAAGAGGAATTATTGTGGTCTTCTGTGCAAACACTACCATACCAAGAAACTCTTATTTTTAAATATTTATTAATTACTGACATACTCTATGCAGTACTTAATTATTAATGTGCATCATTTAAAATTATATCAAATTAAACTTATTCCCAGAACTCTATATTTATGCCCCTCAATTACAGTATCCATGTAATACATCATTTTGACTATTACACAAAATAGTATATAAATCTTGCATTATCTGATTGTAGTGATGTTATAAATGTTCTTGGAACTCTTCAATCATTCATTAAAGACTATCTTAAGATGACCTAAGGTAAAAGCTTGCTTTTTTTCTCCTTATTAAAAGTGATAACAAAACTGAGAGCAAGGAAGAGGAATGAATACCACAGAAACGAGGCAATATCAGACACTTATTAGAAGTGGATACTCACCAAAGGCTCATCAAAAGATAAGCACAAAAATGACTTTCACTTTCCTCTGGTGTATTTGCAATTACCTGATAGCCACTGCCTTTTATTTTTATTAATGGATAATACTTTTACATGTTTCATACATTTGAGGACATTGAAAAGTTAAAAATAATAGAGAACACATCTTCTTGATCCAGTCGTCTATCGAAGGGCATTTTGGTTGTTTCCATGTTCTGGCCACTGTGAACAGTGCTGCGATGAACATGTGGGTACAAACATCTTTAAGATTAAGGTTTTCAGGTTTTTTGGGTAGATGCCCAGTAGTGGGATGGCTGGGTCATATGGTAATTCCATTCGTAATTTTTTGAGGAATCTCCATACAACCTTCCATAGTGGTTGTACCAGCTTACATTCCCACCAGCAGTGTATGAGGGTTCCTTTTTGTCCACAGCCTCTCCAGCACTTGTTATCCCTTGTCTTGTTGATGATAGCCATTCTAACAGGTGTAAGATGGTATCTCATTGTGGTTTTTATTTGCATCTCCTTAACTGCTAGTGAAGTGGAGCATTTTTTCATATATCTGTTGGCCATATGTATGTCTTCCT
>PVKE010050641.1:0-10869 GCA_004027555.1 Craseonycteris thonglongyai
CAAGCTTATTTGTCCAAGTATTATATTCAGATACTACACAGGTTCTGGAGGATAATAAAATATTGCTAAAGTATATAAAAAATTGGAAAAGTAAATAAATAAAGGACAGTATAGAAAATGAAATTCCAACAATTGATGTGGACCCAAATAAATGAACTTCTTCTTCTATGAAGATATTTACTTGAGGGTGAACTATAGTCATGTATTTCAATCAATGACAAACCACATACCCAATGTTGCTATATCATATAACCTAGGTGTAACAGGATAGTAAGCTGTACCATCTAGATTTGTGTAAATGCACTCTATTATATTTGCACAATGACAAAATTGTTTAAGGATGTATTTTTCAGATTAAGTTTTCATTGTTAGTGATGCATGACTATAATAGATGTGTCCACCAAGTGCCAAATAATTAAATATAAAAGTAAAAATATCTTTTAAAATTGCGGAGAAATTAAATTAGTGATTTTTTTTTTCCCATGGATAAGCTATCAATTTTGGTACTAGATTTTTCAATGTTATAATTTATCATTAATTCAACTTTTTATTACAATTGAAAAAACATATAACAAAGTTTGTAACATTTTACACTAAAAATCTTTATACCAACCACGTAGATTCTACCAGTAATATTTTATGACATTTGATTTATTAATATCTACTCATATGTCCATTCCTCTGTCCATCTATTAAACTTTTTTTTTTATACATATTAAGGTAAATTACAGACATTAGTTCAATTTCCCTATATATTTTAGCACCCAATATTTTAAGTAGAATTCAATATTTATTTAAAGTCTTTATGTTAACTTCGGATTTTAAAGTAACATAAATGTTTCAATCATAATTTTTTTTTCCTTTTTATTTAATATCTTATTTTCAAAGAATTTTGCACTTACAAAAAATTACAAAAATACTAGTACAAATAATTCACATAAACCTTTAACCCAGCTCTCCCAAGAATCAGCATGTTACATAATCATAGTTACTAAAACCATCAAAATAGCATTGATAAAATACCATAAATAATATATTGCATTTATTTATGTCTTCTTTAACATTTCCACTTTCAAAATAAAATTTATTAAATATATTGGGGTGATACTGGTTAATAAAGTTTCAAGTAAACAATTCTACAGTACATTGTCTGTACAAGTATATTACATTGTGTGTTCATCACCCAAAGTCAGATCTTCTGTCACCATGTATTTGACCCCCTTTACATTTTTCTACCTCTCCTTCATGCCCTCACCCCCCACCATTTTTCTCTGGTAACCTTTCTACTGTTGTCTGTGTCAGTGAGATTTTGTTTGTCGCTTTTAGTTTTATACTTCATGTATGAGTGAAATCATATGGTTCTTGACTTTTTCTGTTTGTCTTATTTTGCTTAGCATGATGTTCTCAAAACTATCCATGTTGTTACAAATGGAAAAATGGCATTTCATCTTTTCATATGTCTGAGTAACATTCCACTGTACAATATGTACTACATATTCTTTATGCAATCATTTATTGAAGAACACTTCAGTCATTACTGTGTCTTGATCACTGTGAATAATGCTGCAATGAACATAGAATGATATATATATTTGTTTAAAATATATATATATATTTTTCCAGACAGTATATTTGTTTAAATATATACACACAAACACACACACACACACACACACACACACACACATATATATATATATATATATACATAAACATTTAAGAGCCATTTTAATGTCAGTACTGACTGTCATACACTTAAAACATTCAGAAGGGAAAGCACAAAAACCCACAAAAGAACAAATTCTGAGAAATCCAAGGGATGTGGTATTTACAATAGAAAATCATTTTGTAGCATTGACTCCTTTCTGCCTGGCTGTAAAAGGGGAACCAAAATTTGACATCTATAGGGTAGGTTTCAATTTTGTTAATTTTTTTTTTTTAGATAGAATAAAAAGAAAAGACAAAAAAAGAAAGACAAATTTTGTATTGCAATCTCCCAATGAGTACACAATGAGCCAGGACATTCATTTTTTTTTCTTCAACCTTCTCCCACTAGTATCCTGGGACCTTCTGGCAGATCTGAGGCTGACATATCACAAATGTGTCACACAACCATTCTTGCCAGTTACTGTCAGTGTTCAGAGCAGTAGGCAGGTTCCATGAAGCTTCATAGGGCTGGTGACATTTTGCAGGTGGTAGAGCTGGCCCATGCAGTGCTGCCCTGTGCTGTGTTGTCAGTAAGCACTCCGAGGCAGGGGCATCAGGGCTTTTAGAGAGGTGACCCACTCACCCACTTTCATCTAAAACCTGAAGACACGACATTCTTCATGCCTTGTACAAAGTGCTCATATATTCCAGCTGTCACCCAAGCAGCAGAGTGGACTTTCTGCTAGATGGCTTCTCCATCTCACATCTAAAAGATAGACTTTTTCAGTCTCACACATCCTCTCTGCCTCAAAAGTGAACCAAACAGCATGTTGTCCATACCATCACAGGGTGCTCAACACCAGTAGCCAGTAAGTCAGGCTCTCCAAAGATGATGTCACTGACCCTGGCACTACACACTCCATCTTGAGTACTTTCCACTATTCATCAAACTCAAGGTTGGATTCACAAGCAAAGGTTTTAGAGGTATCATCATTGAAATAAATCTGTATGGAGTGTTTCTTGGTGCTCTTTGTCCATTAAACTACATTCTTCATGTTGTTGAGTTCTATTACCTTATAACATCTAAAATGCTCAGTATATTCATCAAAATATTTCTCCAGTCTCTTTGGACTTCACTTGAGGCTCTCTTGATTACTAACCAGCATAATTGATAAATCCCTGGGTGTCTGCTCTGAATCCCTATGTACCTTCGTTTCATTATGTCATCCCAGATATCTGGTGACTCCCCCACCCCACCCCATTACCCAAGCATTTACACGCTAAATGGGGCTACATACCTACCTTTACAATACATGTTTAAAGTTTTTTCCAGTGGGTACCCATAAGAGGGATTGTTATGTCATACAGTAACTCTATTCTTATTTTTTTGAGGAACCACAATACGTTTTTTCTAGTGATTGTACCAATTTGCAGTCCTACCATTTTTCTCCAAATCCTCTCCAACACTTGTCATTGCTTGTCTTGTTGATAACAAGTATTGTCATTTTGATTTGCATATCCCTAATTACTAGTGAAGTTGAGCACTTTTTCATATACCTGTTGGCCATTTTGTATCTCTTCTTGGGAGAAGTGTCTGTTCAGGTCCCTTGCCCATTTTTAATTGAGTTGTTGGTTTTTTACTTGTTGAACTGTATGAGTTCTTTATATATTTTGGATATTAGCCCCATATCAAAAGTATTGTTTGTAAGTATCTTCTCTCATTGGGTTAGTAGACTCTTTGCTTTGTTGATGGTTTCTTTTGCTATGCAGCAGCTTTTTAGTTTGCTATAGTCCCATCCATTTATTATTGCTTTTACTTCCATTGCCTTTGAGATGAAATTCATAGTCTTCTCTAAACCCAAGGTCCATAAGTTTACTACCTATGCTTTCTTCTATGCAATTTGTTGTTTCAGGTCTTATATTTGATCTATTTTGAGTAAATTTTGGTGTATGCTGACAGAGAGCAATTTAGTTTCATTCTTTTGCAGGTGCTTTCCAATTTTCCCAGCACCATTTATTAAAGAGGCTTTCTTTTCTCCATTGGATGTTTTTGTCAGAAATTTGCCCATACATATACAGGTTCATTTCTAGGCTGTCAAATCTTTTCTTTCTTACATGACTTTTATATTCTTGGAGTGTACTAGTCAGTTATTTTGTAGAATGTCCCTCAATTTGGTTTTGCCTGATGTTTCCTTATAATAAAATTCACATTTTTCTGAAAGAACAGCAGAAATGTGCCTTTGTCAGTGCAACATATGATTTTTTCATGAGAAACTTGATACACAACACCTTCATCAGCAATCCTTTCTTTTTGAAGGAGAATTTAGAAGAGGAAAAGGAGAGCTAATATCTTCATTATACTTCCTAAAATTATAGTTGTTTAGATGGCTTTAGCCTCAAGATCCTATTTGACTTTTGTTTTTACCTGTGATTCACAGTTTAACTTGTCATCATGGATCCCCATTATTAGTCTAATTTTGTAGTCTGCTTTTAGAAATTTATTTCAGGAAGTCACATTATAACAATATTTTGTATGTACTGATTCAGCTTTCTAATATAGGGTACTTTATTTTGTATGTTCCTGAAGTCAGATAGTATATATTTTATACATTATAAATTCTCTTTGAAAAGGATTTGTATACAGTGGGTACTGAATAAAATGGTTTTGATTGCTGAGTGGCAACCTACCTAGTAAGTTAAATGTGAACGTACCAGCTTGGGAATCCAATGAATGTATTTCACTTTTCCAAAGAGTTCACAAACATGTCTCTTTAGGCTTCCAAAGCAAGGAACAAAGACAGTATAAGCCAGCAATTCTATTTTTTTTTCTTACATAATTTAGAAACCAAGTGGACTTGTGTTTTAATTACACCTTTATAATACCACTCTATACATTTTAGAGCACTGTTACTTCCTAAAATGCATTATGAAAAAGATGCTCTTACACAGCTATCAAAAAAGAAAAAAGAGAGAGAGAGAGAGAGAGAGAGGAGCAAAATAAAATCAACCTAGTCAAATCAGCAAAATACAGTATCTTATTTTTTTCTTTATTTTATCACACTTATTTTAGTTCAACATCTGTTCAGGGACATCTCAGGTTATATTTTGGGATATGTGGCAATTTCTTCTTTCACAAATGCTTTACTCATAACTCAGGATGTTGCCATTAATTGTGATTTGTAAAAGAAGCATTTAACTTGAGGCAGATGCTCAGCAGGATGAGTGTGGAACTAGGTGCACAGTGACACTTGAAATTCACAAGTGGGCATGGACGACCAGATGGTATTGGCATCTGAGCGATTGATTCCCACTCACTTGGGAATAAAACATGTGTGATCACTAATTTAACATACAAAACTGGTCTAGAAAAAAATGTTTATGTTAAACATATCTCCTCTCTAAATATCACGTGCAACATATTTAATTTCATAGTTTTTATTTCTTGGTTGAGGGAATAAAATATAAAAAAACTGAATGTCTCTTTTGGGACAAGTCTCTTTTCATTTAAGGAAAGCCATGCCTATATAAGCAAATTGAAGTTATGTTGATACCTATGTCTCAAGATATTGCAGGCCATGAAACCAGAGAGCAGGAAAATATGAATATGATTTTGCTTGATTTGTCTAAATCATTACTTTGGTCCTACACTTGACTTTGTTTTTACGTATCACATCAGCTAAAGTGTTGAAAATTCTATATCAAGAAATGTAAGTTTGGTTTTAAATCACCAAAGTTTCTTTATGCTTTTTACTAAGTCTTAGGAGACCAAAGTATATAACATCTTTGCAAATTGAATTTAGTAAGCAGGAACCTCTGGCATCGTTTTTCTTGTTTTTGCCTCCTAGCTAGCTGCAATGCGTTTGTTAAGTATCATCTCAAATGCTATCGCATCTGTGAAGACTTCCTAATTTTCTCCTTCTCGGAGTTCCTTAGTGACTCAATGGACCTCTGACGTAGATCTTCTCTCAATCCACCAAAAGGGCACATGAAAGCTAACTGAGAATATGTAGTGCCAGGTGCAACCTGTTACTGAGCTGTGCAATTATAGACTAGTTATTTTGTTCCTATTTGGTAAAATAAGGATAATAATACCTACTCCACTAGAGGTTAAATTTAAAATTACATTAGTTAATATACATGAAGATTAAGCAAAATGTATAAAACACAATGCATATTATTTATTATTGAAACAAATCAATATCTTACTAGATTCTCAGTAGTTTTGATGACAAGAACTGTATATTCACTTTTCTTTTCTTTTTACTAGATTACTTATTTTTAAAATGTGACTCAGGAAGAGCCAGATGGGAGAGATTTATGTGGCAATTCAAGGGGAGAGGGCACAGAAACCCCGTGTCCTCTCTAGGAAAGTCAACTTCCCAGCACTAACCTGACAGCTCTCCAGCTCTGTTTGTTTGGGTTTTTTATGGAGACAATATTGATGAAATCACTGGCCACTAGAGAATGATTCAGCCGCCAGCTCCTCTCCCCTCCCTGGAGGGCTGAAGAGTGGAAGTGACAGTGTCATTCCTCTAATCACATGGTTGGTTCTCTGGACAACCAACCCCCAACCTTTGGTATAGTTCTAAAGTCACCTCATTACCCTAACAACAGCAAAACAATACCCTTATGGCGCTCCTTAAAATTTTCTAGGGTTTAAAGAGCTCTGTACCAGAAATGAGAATAAAGGCCACATATGTATTTCATATAAATCACAATATCATGGTCCATCCCTGCTCTGTAAACACAGATCTTTTAGCAAAAGAGTCGTGAAAAAACAAATTATACTGGCTTGTTAGCAAAATCTCATTCAGTCATTCATAACTTCCCAGTCCACCATCTTATTATATGAAAATGTCTCCCAGGGTAAAGTAACTCAGGTTTGCAGGCTTCCATTTAGTCTTGTCCGATTCCAAAACCAGGAGCAGCATCAGCAATATGTGGCTGTGCTGTTTGAAGCAGTGGGAGATTCAAGCTAAGAGACAATATCATCTCTTGCACTCAGCCTCTTCTGAGTTATAATGCAAAATTAAATTGTCTTAAGTACATAACCTGTTTATTTATCACCTTACCATTAGCAGCTATTTTTCCTTTTCCGCATTATCAGTCTCAACAATAAAATAGCCAATGAGTTTAGCAGCAAAATTAGTTTATTCCAGAATAGCAGAACATTGCCATTTGGCACAAGTAAGCTATGGCAAACCAAAAGCAAGTCTGAAGAGACAAAGGAAAGTTTAGCTCTTATTAGGTTTAAGGAGAAAATTAAGGAGGATTGTTTTGAAAAAGAGTTTATTAGAGAAGAACAAAAGTTTGAGGTTATGATGGATTGTTATGGTTTGCAAGCAGTGGTTAGTGCCTTGTTGCTGGGAGCAGGGAGGGAATTCCCCCCTTTTCCTAAAGCAGGAGGTAACATTCCTGTGTGAAATAATGTCCTTCCTTGACAAAATAATTCCTACTGTCCTTCTTCCTGCCGGTTAGGTAGGCTGCAACAAGTGGTACGTTCGTGAGAGCTCCCCATTTAGGGGCTTCCAAACTCCATTTTAAATAAGCTTGCCTCTATTTGCTTTCATACCATTTATCTCCAAACTTTTCCACCTTTGGAAGGAACATTTTATTTGGCTACCGTGCTGGTCCAATTGCAGGCAACAGTACCAGTCTAGCAAGTCCCGCTCTGTGAATCTATTTCTATTCACATGGATTAAGGCTACGTAGGTGCACCTAGTGGGCTATTTTTATCAGCAGGCTAGATAACTTAAATCACCGCTAATCCCAATGTGGCAGTTGGGGTGAAGGCACATCCTGCCCCATCAGGCTCTTAGGCACCGTGTCATAAAGATTGCAAATAAAGTTGCAGAGTCTTGTTTGGGAATCATCCCAGTTTTCAGCAGTTGTAGTTGTGACTGTGATCCTGTAATCACTGCATTAACTAGGAGAGAATAAAACAAGTTGTGGTGATGTGGGAAGAAAGTATATCAGCACATTCCCCACCCCTTCATCCCTAGATTCACAGAAGGGGTTTCCCACAAAACACCAAGCAATTCTCAGGACACAGATTGGGTGTCCTATAAGTCAGCACAATTCTGACACTATCTACCCAAAGATAGCATCAGATTCCACAGACGTCCTTCTGTCCCACCACATACGTTTTCATATGCCAGGGACATGTCCAGGGACATGTCTGTGAGGAAACTGTACTTCCACTGACAGGCTACAGATTGGAGGGTCCCACAATCCCCTCCTTGAGTTTGATTAATTTGACAGAGTGGCTTACAGAACTCAGAGAAACATTTTACTTAGATTACCACTTTACTATAAAATGATACAATGTGGGAACCGGCAGGTGTCAGACATTCCCAAAGTACGGTATGGGCAAAGGGCACAGGACATCCACACCCTCTCCATGGTGCTACTCCTTCAGCCTTTGCAGTCAGTATTCACTGACCCCAAAACGTTGTCAATTCACTTTTACATCACTGAAAGTCTTATGTGCAATTTTGAACACATCTCTGTGTATGTGTACATATGGGAGTGTGTGTGAGTATGAAGGAAAACAACAACAGGACAGGAACAACAACAGGCAATTTCAGGTGACCTGAAAGAGACTCTTATGAGTGTGCCTATAAAAGCCAGGACAAATATTTCAGTGAGGTGGCATATGAACTAAAATTTGAGGAACATTTTACCAGAAGAAAACTCAAGGAAACAAATTCAAGGCAGTGATAACTACTAAAGCAATGGCTTGATACCTGAGAAAGCATAACTCATTCAAGGAAACATAGTTATTTTTCAATTGTAAGATGCAGCAAATGAAGATGAGTCTAGATTAGTATTCACAAGGAAGATAAAGAATCATGTTACGTTAGGCACTGAAATTTAAAATGTGTTCTGAAGACTATGGAGAGCAAATGAAGAACACTGATGAGCAGGAGAAATATGTACAGGGATATCCAGAAGTATCCAGCCGTGTAATGCATATCCAGACATTTATGACTGACTATGTTCTGGACAGATAGACCTTGTAGGAGTACTGTATATGGAAGATAAAGCACTCCGGTAGTGTAGTAGGTTGAAGAAGGGAGGAGCTGCTGAGAAAGAGGCTGCCCAGATTAGCCTTAAATAAGCAGGTAGGCACCTCATGTATCTCCCTTCTTTTCCCACTGAAACTAGGGGGAGCTGCAGGAAGTAGATATAATTAGCACTAATGGACTGACACTGATAAGAACAGAAGCCTTACAGTCTGGTGGATGTGGGTAATTAGCAGTAATGGGCTGTGATTGACAAGGGAGAGACCCTCCTATCAACTACTGGTCAGGCTATAAACAGAGAAGGAAGGTGGAAAGGCAAGGCCTTTTGGCGGGGGTTTTGGGGGCCAGCATTTTTGGAACCAGGGTGGTTTTGCAGAGGGCTCTGGATCAGCAGGAAGCACTCATCTAGGCCCATCAAGAACAACCACTTGTTGCTCGACCCTAGGAGTGTAGCCGATAAAGATAAGCAGATGGCAGGCAGCGAGGGGAAGCACATGCTCCACGCTGGGATCACTGGGCTAGAAGACAAGAGACAGCCTGGCTCCTCTACTTCTATGGAGGTCTGAGATCCACCTAAAAAACTGAGCATCAGCTGCCTGTGCATCTCAGAGGATGGTGAACAGAGGTAGGGCAGAGATGGCTTTCTCCTTTTCTTTTGGGCCTTTTTGGACTTTGCTTTCTGCTGCATTGGGGATCTGCATGGAGGATCATTCTGCAGCCTCCTGTCTTCTTCAAAGGATGGTATTGTTAAAAGTGAGAAGAGCTCAGGGTGCAGTCTAGGACAGGTCTGGGGGTGGCAGGAAGGTTATTTTTCTTTGCATGTTGATTGTAGCTCTAAAATAAAGGCGTCTTTCCTTTCTTCCATGTAACCTTTGCCTTATTGGAAAACAGTACCCTTATAATAAAAGCCTATTCTATGACCCATATCTTGTGTCAGTCTATTGGCTGAATGGGGCAGGCAGCATGAACCTTAACTTTGTTTCCTTCTGGTAACAGTAGCAGACTTGGGATATAAAGGAGCAAGTGGGGCCACACGCAAGAAAATTACTATCCTTGTCTGAAGATAGTGGTGAATTACTTGGACTAGGCCAATGCCAATTGTGATGGGCAGGAGATCATAGTTTTTGTGATAATCTAAAGCAGGGATTCCCAACCCTGTGCCCGCGGGCGCCATGGCGCCCGCAGCCCGAGTTGTGTGCGCCCACCGTTATTTGACTTCATCAGAAATTTTTCATAAACATTAAGTAAAACTATAATTTATTTTTATACACTTGTTAGAATTTTAAAATAATATTTGAGTATCTACACAGGTTTATTATATTGGTGGTATGTTTGCGATATCGTATGTATAAGTTGTTCCCTAGCTTTCACCTTTGTACATGTCGCGTCTTGTGTAGCCGCTGCGCTCTTTACACTCTCCTCCACCCACCGGGAGACGCCAAGTTGCTGTTTTGATTGTGGTTGCTGGACTGATCGGGTCGTGACGGTTAGCTAGGATCACAGTGTTTTGATATATTCGATTTTAAATGAACTAAAAGCAAGGTAGGTAATCTATTACTATGGTGGCAATTTGATATAATATTGTAGTTCTATAACTATTTTTATTTTTATTGTTTTAGTCCTAAAATGAATGGACCCAATAAGAGAAAACAAACCTATAATTTTAACACAGACTGGGAGGAATCATATTGTTTCATTAATTTAAAAGGTAAATGCGTTTGCCTGTTGTGTAGCAGTAGTATTGCAGTGCCGAAAAAACATAATGTTGAACGTCACTTTCAGACAAGTCATACCACTTTTGATGCGAATTATCCACTTAAATCTGAAGAAAGAAAAAAATAAATCAACTAAAATTAAGTTTAACTACTCAACAGACTGTTTTCACAAGACATGTAGAAAAATCTAAAAAGGTAACCATTGCTTCTTTCAAAATTTCTCACATGCTCGCAAAGAAGAAAACACCTTTCCAGAATGGTGAATTGTTAAAAGAAGCTTTTTTGACTGCTGCTGATTGTTTGTTGGAGGAATATTCTAACAAGCTTGAGATTATGTCGGCAATACAAGACCTACAGTTGTCAAATAACACAGTCACAAGAAGAATACATGCTATTTCAAAAGACTTGCAAACTCAGTTAAAGACTGACTTGGAAATATGCAACTGCTTCTGTCTGCAATTTGACAAGTCAACAGATATATC